>JAWPHD010011566.1:0-82824 GCA_037043455.1 Cyrtodaria siliqua
AATGTACATCGATAACACATGTACATTGTATAATTAATCTCACTTAGAAACAAAATCCTATTTTTTTCTATGTAGCGTTTTTATTTATCGCCAGTGTATGTAATGCCACACTGCGGTTTGTTACCATGATTCTAAGTTTCTAGCAAAGATAATACTATTATTGTAGAATTGGCAGCGGAAAACAAGATACAGAGTCCGCAAAGAACCAAGCCTATGAGTTCCACGAGTCTGACATGAAGAACGGGGTGAAGAAGACAGTTACCGTGCAGCTGTGGGGGTGTGAGAAATGGGCTATGGAGTATGTGCCAAACTCCGGGGATCTTACTTTGGATATGCAAAATAAAGGTAAATCAGTTTGTGTTTTTTGTTTTCGTATTTAGGGAATACCTTCTATAATAGTTTGGGTTTTAACTCATCTCATGCATATGTTCCGTCAATGCAATAAGCGGCTGTAGCTGTGTGAATCGTACCTGCGTATGGTTTAAATATTCTGTATCTATCACATAGCTATGACGCTACCTATAGCAGATATAGGTAGGTATGTGGCACGACACCATAAACACTTCACGTCGAGGTTTACGAAAAGATCACATAATACCTGCATAAAAATCCACTGTATTTCAATTGACTAAACCTTTAAAACCACACATCTATGCATTAAACTAAGTTTCCAAATAAGGAACGAGATTTCAGACGAGAGTGAAATGTTTCGAAAGGAAAACATAGATTCAAGAAAAACATGTTAACAAATATACAGTCTTTATGCATGCATTGCGTCATTAAATCAGAAATGTCACCGAAAAGTTCGATTGGAGTGGTACCGCATCCCTACCAGTCGCGTCATATGGCCCGTGATAGCTCTATGGTAGGACCATAATAGCAATTATTCTCACAGCTTTATGATAGCGTATTGATCAAACTGGGCAGATCGCTACCATGAGGCAATCTGGAATCTCTTATTTTGTCAGCCACTCGTACCGCCCACCCCCACACCCCTATACAAACCAAACGAGCTACGACTTTCAAGGCTAGTGTGACTCCAACCTAACGTTACAGTGTGTGAGACTACATCCATGATGTGTCACACTGGTAGGACCGTAAGAGATATGATTATCATAGCTAGTGTGAGTCCAACCTAACGTAACAGTGTGTGAGACTACATGCATGATGTGTCACACTGGTAGGACCGTAATAAATATGATTATCATAGCTAATGTGACTCCACCTAACGTAACTGTGTGTGAGACTGTATGAGTGTGTCACACTGGTAGGACCGTAAGAAATATGATTATCATAGCTAATGTGACTCCACCTAACGTAACTGTGTGTGAGACTGTATGAGTGTGTCACACTGGTAGGACCGTAAGAAATATGATTATCATAGCTAATGTGACTCCACCTAACGTAACTGTGTGTGAGACTGTATGAGTGTGTCACACTGGGAGGATGGTAAAAAATATGATAATCATAGCTAGTGTGACTCCCCCTAACGTAACTGTGTGTGAGACTGTATGGGTAGGACCGTTAGAAATATGATTATCATAGCTAATGTGACTCCACCTAACGTAACTTTGTGTGAGACTGTATGAGTGTGTCACACTGGTAGGACCGTAAGAAATATGATTATCATAGCTAATGTGACTCCACCTAACGTAACTGTGTGTGAGACTGTATGAGTGTGTCACACTGGTAGGATGGTAAGAAATATGATAATCATAGCTAGTGTGACTCCCCCTAACGTAACTGTGTGTGAGACTGTATGGGTAGGACCGTTAGAAATATGATTATCATAGCTAATGTGACTCCACCTAACGTAACTTTGTGTGAGACTGTATGAGTGTGTCACACTGGTAGGACCGTAAGAAATATGATTATCATAGCTAATGTGACTCCACCTAACGTAACTGTGTGTGAGACTGTATGGGTAGGACCGTAAGAAATATGATTATCATAGCTAGTGTGACTCCACCTAACGTAACTGTGTGTGAGACTGTATGGGTAGGACCGTAAGAAATATGATTATCATAGCTAATATGACTCCACCTAACGTAACTGTGTGTGAGACTGTATGGGTGTGTCACACTGGTAGGACCGTAAGAAATATGATTATCATAGCTAGTGTGATTCCACCTAACGTAACTTTGTGTGAGACTGTATGAGTGTGTCACACTGGTAGGACCGTAATAAATATGATTATCATAGCTAGTGTGACTCCACCTAACGTAACTGTGTGTGAGACTGTATGGGTGTGTCACACTGGTAGGACCGTAATAAATATGATTATCATAGCTAATGTGACTCCACCTAACGTAACTGTGTGTGAGACTTTATGAGTGTGTCACACTGGTAGGACCGTAATAAATATGATTATCATAGCTAGTGTGACTCCACCTAACGTAACTGTGTGTGAGACTGTATGGGTGTGTCACACTGGTAGGACCGTTATAAATATGATTATCATAGCTAGTGTGACTCCACCTAACGTAACTGTGTGTGAGACTGTATGGGTAGGACCGTTAGAAATATGATTATCATAGCTAATGTGACTCCACCTAACGTAACTTTGTGTGAGACTGTATGGGTGTGTCACACTGGTAGGACCGTAATAAATATGATTATCATAGCTAGTGTGACTCCACCTAACGTTACTGTGTGTGAGACTGTATGGGTGTGTCACACTGGTAGGACCGTAATAAATATGATTATCATAGCTATTGTGACTCCACCTAACGTAACTGTGTGTGAGACTGTATGAGTGTGTCACACTGGTAGGACCGTAATAAATATGATTATCATAGCTAGTGTGACTCCACCTAACGTAACTTTGGGTGAGACTGTATGAGTTTGTCACACTGGTAGGACCTTATCATAGCTAGTGTGACTCCACCCTTACGTAACTGTGTGTGAGACTGTATGGGTAAAACCGTAAGAAATATGATTATCATAGCTAGTGTGAGTCCAACCTCACGTAACAGTGTGTGAGACTGTATGGGTGTGTCACACTGGTAGGACCGTAAGAAATATGATTATCATAGCTAATGTGACTCCACCTAACGTAACTGTGTGTGATACTGTAAGGGTAGGACCGTAAGAAATATGATTATCATAGCTAATATGACTCCACCTAACGTAACTGTGTGTGAGACTGTATGAGTGTGTCACACTGGTAGGACCGTAAGAGATATGATTATCATAGCTAATGTGACTCCACCTAACGTAACTGTGTGTGAGACTGTATGAGTGTGTCACACTGGAAGGACCGTAATAAATATGATAATCATAGCTAATGTGACTCCACCTAACGTAACTGTGTGTGAGACTGTATGAGTGTGTCACACTGGTAGGACCGTAAGAAATATGATTATCATAGCTAGTGTGACTCCACCTAGCGTAACTGTGTGTGAGACTGTATGAGTGTGTTACACTGGCAGGACAGTACAAGCTATGATTCTCACTGCTAGTTTATCTTCATCCTAACGTAACTGTGTGTGAGACTGCATGAGGTGTCACCCTGGCAGGACCGTACGAACTATGATTCTCACGGCTAGTGTGTCTCCAGCCTAACGTAACTGTGTGTGAGACTGCATGAGTGTTTCACACTGGTAGGACCGACGAGCTATGATTCCTAAAGCTAGGGTGACTCCAACCTAACGTAACTGTGTGTGAGACTACATGAGGTGTCGCACTGGTAGGACCGACGAGCTATGATTTTCACAGCTAGTGTGATTCCAACATAACGCAACTGTGTGAGACTGCATGAGGTGTCACACTGGTAAAACCATACGAGCTATGATTCTCACGGCTAGTGTGACTCCAGCCTAGCGTAACTGTGTGTGAGACTGCATGAGGTGTCACACTGGTAGGACGGTACGAGCTATGATTCTCACGGCTAGTGTGATTCCAGCCTAGCGTAACTGTGTGTGAGACTGCATGAGGTGTCACCCAGGCAGGACTGTACGAGCTATGATTCTCACCCTAACGTAACAGTGTGTGAGACGGCATGAGGTGTCACACTGGGCAAACATGAACGAGATCATTAACGCTGTGAGTAAACAGAGTGTTTGCACTGGATATGCCGATTTAGTTTCTACTCTGTTAGAATACAGTATCATACATAACCGCTCTCAGGGGAGTAGATGGGTCCATTTCCAAGTTACTTCCATGGAATGGTGTCGAATGTTTGAACGCTTGTAACTTCAGATAACATGGACTTGGTAGAAACGTGGGGCATATATAACTAACAACTTTATTGAACTGCATTCTGTTGTAGGTTTTACCAACATTGACAGAGTCTTCTTGATCACAGAAGTGTATTACGTCACAGGGGTCAAGGTTAACGTTACCATTGGCGACAGGGAAGACGATTATCTCATTAAAGGTATGTTTGTTTGTTTGAATGGTTCTTACATCATTTTAGCCCATATATGACAGTATAATGTTGTTTTGTGGTAGAGACAGGCCATCCCATTTTTCCTGGTGAGAACCAGTATTGTACCTCCCACCTTCCCTAAGAATCGACACGTTCTCACAAGTTGAGCTCCAAGTGGGATTCGAACCCGCAGCGGCGAGAGGCGAGACGGTTTACAACGCAACGTCGTTAACCCCTTGACCATATTTACATCGTGGAACTGATACAGTTAACTGGTTTTTTAACGCAATAGCCTGGTTTATTATGTTTACACAACTGTTATTGAAGATGAGGACACGCGTTTTGGCTCACCTTAGCACAATGCCACATTTCGTCAATTTGTACTTTGCGTTTTAAAATTATACATTTTTTTGTCAACATTTCCTACTGTATAATTAATTTAATCGGGCGGTGAAGCCCTTACACGTGTGTACACAAAGATCAATCTGCCATCCAAGATGGCCACCATTACTAAATAAATGTGTTCACAACTCCTCCTCAAGAACCGTTTGACCGATTTAAGACATTTCGCTCACCAAATGGGCTGTTATGTGCTGGTGACATATATTAGACTTTGCCAATGCTTACATTGCATAACATAAAGCATTTGTAAGTTTAATCATGGGCGGAGATTCAAACGACCTCACGATTTTGAACACACCCATCATTTCTATAACAGGTAGAATTCCAATAGGATTTGCTCTGGTTCGTTACAACCTACTTGCCAACGGAGCGTTGGGTAGTAGTAAGAAAGTGAAAAAGAGTTCCTGGCGGGCACGATGGATCAGGAAATCTTTCCGAGACGAAGACGATCAACTGCCCTTTGATCCTTTCCAGGCTGGTTCAAGTGTATCGGGTAATAAGATGTGGAACAATATATTTGACAGTCTTAAATAACAAGTTTGGTTTTGTAAAGTATACCCCATGAACTATACACTGTTCTAAGATTAAAACTGGGTCCGTATTCATAAAGCTTCTTAGCAATATCTTAAGTCAAATTTTATCAATTCTTTAAACACCTTTTTCTATCGATTTAAGACGTATTCTTAATATTGCTAATAAGGTTACGGATAAATAAAATCCACAGCTAAATATTTATCTGAAAATAGATGGCTTGTAGTGTTCCTGAGAGGTCAATACGGAGATTTAAAAATATGTAAAAATCTTAAATTTTGACTTAAGTAATATATTCCACTTAAGTTGCTTATGAATACCGGCCCAGGAGATCACTTATACTCTTGTTACTGATATAAAGTGCATTATAGAATTTATGGTTAAGTTATACATTAGAGAGACAATATATTACACTTCAAGATGGTTAACGTTACTTTACAAATGATGTGCTCACAAGGTCAATATGGGAGTGGGGTAAGAGGTGGGGACACTGTTACTAGATCAGTTTAATATGGATTTACTACAAGGTTTGATCTTGAATAACACTGTATTACCAGTGCCAAAAATGTATACACTTTTCAGATTAGAAGCTGTGGCTGAAGTTTCTAAAAAGTCTAACTCAGTTCCAATCTAATGTTATATACGCTTAAAGCATTGTCATTAACCAAATATTTTGATTAAAACAATTATTTTCCTTTTTTTCTTTTTTATTAATTTTTTTTTGTAAAAGGAGCAATTTCAGTTACTGATAACATGTTCTTCTAAGACAGTAGGTGAATGTCTTGTCCTTTTTAATTATTCTGATTTGAAGCCAACAGATTTGTGATTAAGGAAATATTTGGCGAAATGTTTCAACGGTATTATCTTCTTCTTACAGGTACTGCGGTGTGACAGGAGCAACTTTTGTATTTTAAATTTTGATTGTATAGAATGAATAAAACCATATTTGAATTTATTTGAAGTCGGTAATCATTTCCTCAAGCGTACTTGCGATACCGCTATCTGTGAACATTGAGCTGTCTGCTGCCACTCACCTACAAAGATAAATGGCTATTAACTGACACCTGTTGATAAGATCACAGACTGTATGAACTATCTTGAACTTTGGAAAGTTGCAGAGAACTTTGAGGTCTTAAAATATTACAATTATGAATGAAATTGATATTTAATATTTTCATATATTAATATATATTTTGGGGAATTAATTATCTAAAAATGTAGGGATTGTAGTATGAGAGGGCACTAAACACCGCACTGTAATAAATCGCTTGACGCCTCTCTGTACAACAGGGGCACTAATCACTGCTCTGTGATAATACACTTGACGTCTCTATGTATGAGAGGGCACTAAACACCGCACTGTAATAATGCGCTTGACGCCTCTCTGTACGACAGGGGCACTACACACTGCTCTGTAATAATGCACTTGACGTCTCTATGTATGAGAGGTAGCTAAACACTGCTCTGCAATTAGGCACTTGACGCCTCTATGTATGAGAGGGAACTAAACACTGCTCTGTAATAAGGCACTTGACGTCTCTATGTATGAGAGGTAGCTAAACACTGCTCTGTAATAAGGCACTTGACTCCTCTATGTATGATAGGTAGCTAAACACTGCTCTGTAATAAGGCACTTGACGTCTCTATGTATGAGAGGGAACTAAACACTGCTCTGTAATAAGGCACTTGACATCTCTATGTATGAGAGGTAGCTAAACACTGCTCTGTAATAAGGCACTTGACGCCTCTATGTATGAGGGAACTAAACACTGCTCTGTAATATGACCTTTCGCACAAAAGCTTACATTCCAGGATTGTTCTAATTTGAAATCCTGTCTCAATCGTGTGTCTATGCCATCCTTAACGTAAACTTCGAGACGCCTGGGAATTGACTGTCCCAATATCATGGCGTTCGATGGCATTTTTACAATATGATAATATATTTGTAGTTGTATAATAATACAGTGTGAAATTGCCTGATAATGACTATCCCGCAATCCTAGAATATCCTTTTAGAATGTGCCCTCCGACCTGGCGGTTGTAAAGGACAGAGCCTGTGTGAATATGTTACTAATACAATTCTGCGAAGCGCGCACGGCAGTGAGGGGACCACCCCCGCAGAAATCACGAGCGAATAGTATGCTTGTTGTGTTATATACACAAAAGCGCATGATTGGTTGTCCAACTTGAGGCTGGTCGTACGTACGGAGACAAACGATTTGCATATATCTCCAATATCTTCGCAATTAGATCATATAGATGTAGACGATTAATCTTTCCATCAATATCAGAATAGATATGCAGAATAGATATGTTCATCTACTATTAGAGGAGTGCTGACACATTAGCACCTCTATGTTGTTCCTTTGTTAAAGCTTACTGAATTTCCCGATCCCACTTTATTGGGCCAGGTTCTATACAGAGTTATTTGCCCTTACACATTCTTTAATCTGCTACAAGTATGCATTTAACATGTAGCTGTGAGAATCATAGCTCCTATGGTTTTATATTGTGTACCTACCAGAGAGCGGGAGTAACTAGCCCGCCAGCAGCAACCAATATGTGAACATATGCACACCGTTTTTAAACCTACTGACGACGAGGTATATTGGAGAATCCAAACTCTATAACGGTATTAACCAGTCAGACAAAACACCAAAACTGAAGCGTCGAAATAAGAGTTACCAACCCATAATTACTTTTACGCATGTTCAATCATGGGTATTTTAAGAACCCATGAATAAACTTATAATTTTAATCTGCACATATACATTATTATATGACCTGAACACCTGGGTATAGTTTTGTAGTATAATTTTGAGGTTATTTGGCGGGTTGGTTTCTTTAACGATATGTGAATTTGGCATTATACCTATAGGCTGTAAGCTAGTAGGAGAAACCCTCCCCACATGGGGAATTCTGTACACCCTATGTTTCTGAAAGCCCATTATGTGTAGAGCATTTTGGTACATGTGTACCATCTGGCGACTGGGGCTTTATCGTGTTACTGGGTGTAGAATACGTTACCTATAAAATAATAATTAATTTTACTGCGTTTTGAAGACTAAACATGTATGGAAGAAAGGGTTTGTATATTAAATTGTCTTCATTATTCAAGACTATTATAACACAAAAGTTTGTTTTACTTACTTTTTATACCTTGGATACCTGCAGTACTAAGCCTACGTTACCGTAATTTACGTTACCTTGATTAAGTTTAATAATGTAAGACATTACAAACATTAATGATGTTACATCCGAAAATTATTCCAAACCTTACAGATATCACAGACATACGTTCCCATGATGTTAATAATGTTTGGTTCTTGTAATGCTGTTACATTGTGTGTTTTTAAATCATTTTCTTTTTTCCGCATGTTAAAAGAAATTAGAACAAATCATCCAATACGCTATTAAATATTTATTGCAACATTCATTGATTGTAACAACTCATTTATTATTATTATTGTTATTGTTATTACTATTTATGCTTTTAAACTACAAAATTTCGTTTCACTTAATTTTTATACCTTTGATACCTGCATTATTAAGCCTACGTTACCGTAATTTACGTTACCTTGTTGAATGAAGGTGTTTGGTTTAAGAAATTAAGAAAATAAGTATTTTATATCCGAAAATTATTTTAAACATCTTAGTTATAACAGACATACGTGTCCATGATGTGAACAATGTTTGGTTCTTGTACTGTCCGTTACATTGTGTCTATTTAAAATAATTAATAATAATTTTCCGTGTGTTACCAGACATCTAGAAAATTCAGCCACTTAGCTTATAAAGATGTTAATACAACATTCCTCTAAATATCATCGATGGTAACAACAATGTTTGAACAGGCATGAAATTATGTCAAGCTAATATGTGTTACCTCATGTATTAAACGTTACGTACGTTACCAGTTACGTTTGCATTCATAAATTAATCAAATGTAACAAATTAGGCAATTTCAGCATATCCACAAAATGAATTGGAACTTTACTTACGTTACTAACAAATATAAATGTATAGCTCTATAAGATAGCATGCATTTTCTTGGAAATATATTACATCATTTGAGCTCATAATTCCTCTATACATTGTCATCACTTTCTTCAAACTCAATATCGATCAGTTTGTTGGCTGCCATATCTTCCCACCCATTATTGCTTCCTTCTTCAGTGTCAGGCTCTTTAAACATGATGTCAACCAACTATTGTGACGCAATATCACCAATAGTCCAGTCAAGTTCAATAACTTTATCTTCTCTCATTTGTTTCTGCGTCTGGTTAATGTTGGTCAGTATGGTGCCACAAAAGCACTTGAAAGTGTGCATGTTTAATGCATGGTTATATAAAATTGACACGGCGGGTAAAAAGCTCTGGTTGTGGCCTTTGAATTTTTGCGAAAACGTATTTGACATCCATGTAAATAGGTTTGCCATATAGGCGGCACACTATCCTCTCCGTGATCTCCGTACTTTTTTTGAAGATCATCCGAAAACTCATGCTGCTGTTCGCGCAATCCAAATTGATACAAACTCTTTGTGCTTTCTAATCATCTTCAATGGGACATCCTTGCCTCTCCCTACAAAGCCACTGGTTGTAACACAGCTTGTAAAGCAATGTAGTGTTGGTAGTAAAGAGCAAATATCAGACCCCTTAACCTCTACAATTTGTTTCACATTCAAAATCTCCTTTTTTAATCATCCCAGTGCCAAACATGACATATGGTTGTATTACTGAAACCAATTTTGAAAGAAGGATCAGTATGTCTGTGTCAGGAGGATGCACCAGGATTGTTTCTGGTGTTGGTGAGGATTGATTCATTCTGATGTCTGCTTCCTCCTATGATGAAAACAGATCTTCCTGATCATCAGCAAAGACTAATATGTCATCTACAATGGTAAGCCGAGGACATTTCCCCCCAGACAGAGCAGGTTTCATGACCTTGGAGGTTTGGGGTGAATATCTGTCTGTTTCCCACTGGCCGAACATGCGATTAATGAATTGTGTCGTATTGTCGCGATTACTCATATAACTCTTCAAATCACAATAAGTCTTCGTTTTCGGCCCTGACAACAGGAAAGTTGGGGTTTCACCTCGCCTCTTGCACACAAACTACGTGATAGATCCAGGGACGCAAGTCTGTCACAAAGTCGGCTAAAGGTGCTTTGGTAAGTATGTCAAACACTATCTCTGCCAAATCGTCAAACGTACCAGGAACTGAGGGCTGATTGTGAGGTGTTGCGTTACCGTCAAACACATACACAGTATATTCAGTAGGTCGCTATGTAGCTGGCTCAACTGATACTTCTAAGCGGTGGAGCAATTTGGCTTTGTCAGTTCTAACTGAATTGCCATCAGCTTTTGCAAGAGACCATGGTACTGAGACTAGGGATTATGATAGCTTCAACTTAAGATCTGTCAGATACCTGATTAATAAGGGAACCAATTAACCAAATATAGTGTGTTATAGATCGGGTCGGCGTGTCATTTAACAAGTCATTGACAAATATGTCATGGTCTTCTCAGCCTGGTGCTGTAATAGATCATCATCAACATCTCTCTATGCTGAAATACGGACGATCGGAGGTATAGCTCATAGTTATTGATATCAACTCGGAATTGGGTTAGCGAAACCAATGATAGATTTTGTGGCTCTTCTCAAGTCTTTCTCATTGTTCTTTGTTTGGGATGGATGCAGTTCTTTGCGCGAAGAATTATCTTCTGATGCTATAGTTGCCATCTGGAGAGTGGCCTCTAGCAGCTTTGCTCTACATTGACGTGTAATGCACCAGTGGTATTACCGGTATGCTGCATACTTTCTACTGAATCCAATGATGTTACCCTGAACATTTGTATGTTGATTGATAGTTTATGAATAGTTACGTGACTAGTTGAAGAGGGACACTGAATCTCCTGTTTTGGAGAAGTTCATTTGACCCGGGGATGGGTTGTGTCAAGACTCCGGGTGTCATTTAATATACTGGAATGTGTCTGACGTAGTTTCAATGGTCAAGCTCAAAGAAAATTGGACATAGGCGTTAGAGTGAAGATAAATGCATGTCAAGGTCATTTTCCTTTGTTTCTATCTTTGATAAGAGTTAGTATTATTAGTATTGTGTTGTCCAAATAGTAATCAGAATAAGGCAAGACTAACTTACATTGGATGGGGACAAAATATTACTATTGTTTGGGGTTTGTCTCAAAAGCAGGATACATTGTAATAAAGGGAAGATTCCATAACTAGTATAAAAACATGGTCAATAACGGATAAGCTCCCAGTAGTTTCTTGTGCAATTACTATTTTTCTGATTTATGAGCCATTTTAAAATATTTATTTATTATATATTTATTTTATTTTTAGACATTATATTTATTTATTTACTTATACTAATGAATTCTATTACTTTTTTTTTAAAAGTACAATACTAGCACCTTTATTTCTGGAAACGTCCAATATTACATGTAACTTTAAATGGTAACGTATTTTTCGTGTTTAATTTACATATCGTATCATCTATATATACACACACATTTTATCTATTTATTCATTCTTTTATATATAATCATTTAATGAATAACATTTTATTATTGAAATAGAAACTGTTTCAGTAAAGAACTAGAGACTTTATTTCTGGAAACAGTCAATATGTATGACAAATAACTGTAAATGGTAACGTAAATTTCGTGTTAATGTTACGTAACCTAAACTACATTGTCTTTTGGAAATTTGTTTCTTCGTTAGATTTTGGTTTTAACATGTTTGATAAATAATATAAAATATACATACCGTTTTGTTGCATATAAACAATTTTTGAGCATTACATTTTCAAAACATGATAATGCTAACGTATTTCAAATGGATGTCACGCCCTTATATCCCCACTCTCATTTGGCAAAGATACTTCATTTGTAGCAAATGCGTACCCTTTCAGGAAAATATATCCTTCAAAATTCCCCCAGAGCGGGGATGGCCTCTTTTTGTAACTTACGGTCTAGTTATTATTAACTGTATTTATAATATTTTGGTAACGAACAGGGTGTAACATAAACTACAGTATATTTTCATATTTGCATTATGTTGAAAAGGCTGTCTAAATTAAACAATTCATAAATATCATAAATATAGGTAGTATTTGTTGTTCATATGCACATGTTTTACTCATATTCAAATTCATTAAAGGTGTTTTGGAATTGTTATGGTAAAGAAAGTATCACGTGCGTTACAAACAAACGCCCCAACGCTCAGATGGCACACATGTCTCATTTTGAAGATTTTTGTATGAACTTTTAGAAATGATACCTTCAAAATTCCCCCTATGTGGTGAGGGGGTTCTATAGCCAGATCAAGGACTACTAATTATCATGTTAAGTTTCATTTGATTCAGTTGGAAACAGGAGTTGTGCATACAGTATATTTCTGTATACAAAGAAAAAAGGCCATATGACTTAACGCTTATTGTTTACAACGGCGAAACACTAAGCGCGTCTTAGCATATGCAATGTTTTAAGACAATCCTGGAGAAACTGTGGAAGGTGATAGACATACACTATATGTTTTATATTAAATTCAAATAAAGAAGGGTCGTAACTCAGGTAACACGCATTTGATCTTTACACTGAACGGTATGTGTATTCAATCGTCAGGTCCGTCTTCGTTTGAATATATTGAAAACTGTAGGAGGAGTTGCGCATATAAGATGTTTGAAGTAACAAAGGTGCGTAACTCTGGTAATACTCATTTGAAATGATATGAGCATCACGATACCGAATCCTGTAACGTTTCGTTTGAATCGGTTGGTAACTTTAGGTGAAATTGTGCATACAATATTTTTCGGACGCAAGGAAGGCAGCCGGGCCAGACGGACGTTCTCACGAGCCAATTTTCTCATTCAGACCACGTCAAAAGTTACACAAAAAAGCAACACATTTTTTTTCTCAACCTTTGTTCAGCAAGCACTCTCGTCTATCTACCGGTGTACCTGTCATAAAATGCATACCACTGAAAGCAAAAATAAAACGTTTTAAAATCATATGTGATGGTATAAATTACCAGGTATGTGTTTATGTTAGCACCGGATGTTGTCCATATTTGGCAATATGCAACCTCCGATTTATTACGATGCAAGATGGCCATATGTAAACAATCTATCGATGTTATAACTTCTGGAATTTAAATATGATGGATTAAAAAGCTGGAGTTTGTTTTTTGAAGGTAGGCGCGTGATTGGTAGCTGGATGTAGACATGTGGATAATTTAGTTGGATATTATACAAAATTTGCATATATTTGTGAAAGCAATATCTTCCTAAAACTCTATGTCGTGTTCTGCCCCACGATTTGCACGACTTGCACGATTTGCCTAAGTCATGACAGTTTAAAGTGGAGCGGTAGCGCAGTCACGCTGTGTGCTTTTTCAACTATACTGCTCAGCAAAGTATAAGCCGAATCAACCTTAAATATCGATGTATGTACTGTGATGTTCACAAACACTTGTTCCACGCCGTCAAATACATCAGACATTCCTAGTAAAAAGCGTGGTTTGTCTTCGCCCTTTTCTCCCGAGCAGATAAAGAAAAATAAATTAAATTTAAGTATGGATTCATCGTTGGAAGAGGGTAGCTCTACGGGTCTTTTAACTGACTCCGATATTAAGAAAATCAGTAGCTCCATAAAAGATGAACTCAAAGATGAAATTATGGGCCTAATAAAAAGTGCAGTTGAAGCAGTGCTTTCTGCTAAAATTATAGCTTTAGAAGCTTCTAACGCTAAGCTTAGTGACGAAAACGTCTCCCTCAAGAAGCGAGTAGATAATCTTGAACGGGCAATGGACGAATCGGAACAATACAGTCGTCGCAACTGCCTCCGCATTACTAACATCCCGGAAGCCTCCGACGAGAACACAGATGGCATCATTATTAGTGTAGCCACAGTGCTTGGCGCTGGTGTGTCCAAGTCCGATATTGACCGCTCTCATCGAGTCGGTAAACCATCTACCGGGCAGCCGAGACCTATCATCATCAAATTCTCCAACTACAGAGCTCGTGAGCGGTTCTTTACAAATCGGAAGAAACTTCGTTCGTCTAAATTCGACGGATGTTACGTAAACGAGGACCTCACTAAACATCGCAGCAGAGTCCTCTATGAAGCACGCAAATTGGTCAAGGATAAAAAGCTTCTTGGTGCCTGGTCTGCAGATGGGCGTCTGCTCATCAAAGACTTAACCAACAAGGTGCATCGAGTAGGATCTGTTTGTGATCTGGACGATTTTTGAACGTAATTGATCAGTGCTTCACGTATAAACATTGCTCTGCCTGTTTCGAAATTTGCCCAAATATTATAACGTATTTGAATCTAGTTACTAACTATTTTAGCCAACATATTGTTTTCAACTTCTTGCATACAAATACAAAGATAAAAATCGAACCTTGCTCGGAGTATGTATTCACATTTATTTAGTCTTAAGATTTGTTCTACTTAAGTTCTGGTTTGTAAAAATTATAATAGTATATGCATAAGTATTTCATTCTCGATAAAATGTGTGCAACTATTGTTTAACTTGTAGCGTAAATTCGTGCAATGTTGTCGACTTGACAATATGAACCTACATGTAGTTCATCTCATCATTACTAATTTGTAGTCGTTCATTTCGCAGGACATTATACAATTTTAAATTGATACGTTGGTCAAACGTGCTTATTCATGAATGATCCAGAAATCTAGCACTTTTAAATCACGATAGCATTGGAGTTTTCAGGTGATATTAGATGCTGATATAGTGCAGATATCTACTGTGTAGATACTGATGTATGAACGTTGTATTACGCGCAAACACATGAATCACTTTACATTTATATATAACCGTCTTGACCTTTGAAAAACAACCTCCATTTATTCTGTTTTTCAATTATGCTTCGCTTTGTTTTTCTTTTTGTCATTGGACATATTGGACCTTGGTCTGAGGGTTGCGGGGTGTATACTGCGTGGCACTATTGGGTGTTCCGACGCTGTTCGTTATTTTATGCTCGGTTTGTGGGTGTGCTGGTGATAGTGAGATTTCTCTTATCGGCAAATTCAATAACATAGGTAATGAAAAGTATATCACCATCATGCCTACTTACCGATGTAATTGTTTGTTTCCAGTTTCACTTCACTTAATCCTAATTATGTTTTTATATGGCTCCCGTTTGTCCTTATGTTCAGTATTGTTCAATGTTTATTCTACAAGCACATGCTCAGTAGTTGTGCATCTTCATAGACGTGTAATTATAAACAAAACTATCATAAGCAATGCACGTTTCCTCAGGCAGTTCATACTCTTGGTATTTGTTCAAACCTTTACCACTTGGACTATAATGCTTCTTACGCTATCAGGTGACATTCATCCTAATCCAGGTCCTGACACGATAAATACGTCATCCAGCTCAAACTCTACTAACGATAATTCGTTTTCGTCCATTTTCGACACGTTGCACTTGTCACAGAACTTATCTATTGTTCATTACAACGTTCAGAGTATTTTCCACAAGTTAGACATTCTAAAAACAGAACTATTTCGTTTTGATATTCTAACATTTTCTGAAACCTGGCTAAATGAGTCGATTGATACAGAGGAACTTATATTTCCGTCCTTTCACACACCTGAACGCAGGGATCGGATCGGGGATAGCCATGGCGGAGTATTAGATTATATCAAAGAGTCTTTGCACTTTATTCGTAGAAAAGACTTGGAACTAAACCGCTTAGAGTGTATATGGATTGAGATTACACTTAATAACAAACGTATACTCCTAGGCGTATTCTATAGACCACCTAACTCTGATGCGATTTACAGTAATACGATAGAAGACTCAATAAATCTTGCCGTGGATACAGGCATAACAAATATAATCATTACCGGTGACCTTAACTATAATATGTACTCCCAAACTAGTTCGCGTAAAATTGAATCGCTTTGCCAACAATTTAGTTTTAACCAAACAATTAATGAACCAACACATTTTACTGAAAATTCATCCTCCCTTATAGATATATTATTAGTTTCTGATAACGATATTTTGCAAACTAGTGGTGTAGCTGAACCATTTCTTAATCAAGATCAACGGTATCACTGTCCTATCTATGGTATCTTTAAGTTTAGAAAACAGAAATTTAAATCCTATACTCGACGTGTTCGACTTTATGATCAGGGGGACTACGATCAGCTACGGGAAATGATTGGTTCACTAGACTGGAGAGCATTAGCAAATGAGGACATTAACATTTATGCAAAACAGGTATCTGATAAAATCCTGGAATCAAGTGACTCGTGTATTCCGAACAGAAATATCAAAATAAGGCCGTATGAGCCACCATGGATTAATAATACTCTTAAACGACAAATACGTTCAAGGAAACGCGCTTACAAAAAGGCCAAACGCACTAACTCTATAGTTAATTGGAATCAATTTAAACGAATTCGAAATGAAACAGTAGCCCTAATCCGCAAGTCTAAACAGTCTTATTATCACTCTCTCTCAGAAAATTTAACGTCGGGATCATTTTCTTCTAAAGACTGGTGGAAAACTCTAAAAACATTTATCAAACCAAACTTTAAACAATCAATACCATCTCTGAATGATAATGGTAAAATTATCACAGATGCTTTTGAAAAGGCCAACTTACTAAACAACTATTTTCAAAGGCAAACGCTATTGAACGACGAAAACATTGTTCTTCCAACTATCTACCCGTATATAAATAACATTAGTCTCCATTTGCCTTCCTTTACACCACTTGAAGTTTATGAAGTACTGAAAATACTTCCCACGGGAAAAGCCGCTGGCCCTGATGAAATAAACAATCGTGTTCTTCGCGAAATAGCCCAAGAAATTTCCCAACCTCTATGTGACCTTTTTAACAAATGCTTAACCATTGGCCAGGTTCCTTCTACATGGAAAGAAGCATTTGTATGTGCTGTTTTCAAAAAGGGTGACCCGTCACAAGTACATAACTACAGACCTATATCTCTCCTAAGTGCAATCGATAAAGTATTTGAAAGGCTACTTTTCAAATACATATTTAACTTCCTTCGTGAAAATAATTTTCTATCTGCTTTCCAATCAGGCTTTATGCCAGGTGACTCCACTATTAACCAACTTACGTTTCTGTATAATTCTTTTTGTCAAGCGTTAGATGATGGCAAAGAAATTCGTGTTATTTTTTTTGACATAAGTAAAGCATTCGACCGTGTTTGGCACAAGGCGCTTCTTCTAAAACTAAAGGCGGCCGGCATATCCGATGACCTGCTTAAGGTGCTTGCTGATTACCTGAGTAACAGGCGTCAACGCGTTGTCATTCCGGGAACGAAATCCAGCTGGAATACTATTTATGCTGGTGTCCCTCAAGGCTCGATTATAGGTCCTTTACTTTTTCTTGTTTTCATAAATGACATCGTTTCTGAGATAAACTCCAACATTAGGCTATTTGCAGATGATACAAGCTTGTATATGATCATTGAAAATAATAACGAAATTGATAACACTGCTGCTACTTTAAATGGCGATATTGCAAAACTTACAGAATGGGCAAGCACATGGCTTGTTACGTTCAATCCCTCAAAGACGGAATCGCTGCTCATATCGCGGAAACGAAACAAACCTTTTCACCCTCCTCTAATAATGTTAAATCAACATATTATTGAAGTTCAAAACCACAAACACCTGGGTGTCTATCTTTCAAACGACTGTAGTTGGCACTCGCATATAGATTATACTAAGAAAAAAGCCTGGTCTAGAATAAACATAATGAGAAGACTTAAACATCGCCTTAGTAGGAACTCTTTGGAAGTTGTATACCTTTCGTTTATTAGACCACTCTTAGAGTATGCAGATGTCCTCTGGGATAACTGCACCAATTTAGATAAACTTGAACTTGACAGAATACAAAATGAAGCGGCACGTATAGTAACCGGAACTACTAAATTAATATCTCTACAGGCTCTCTATACTGAAGCAGGGTGGGAATCACTTCAGACCCGTAGATCTAAACACAAACTCGTGCATTTTTACAAAATGGTCCATAATTTAACGCCACCCTATCTCTCTGCCTTAGTCCCTCCTCTAGTTAGCACGACTTCAAATTATAGCCTAAGAAACGCAAACGACTTCCAGGTACTTGCTTTTCGTACCAATCTGTACGGTAACTCATTCATTCCCTCTGTCACTCGCGAATGGAATGGATTGCCTATGAACACACGCAATGCAGTTTCAGTTGTTTCTTTCAAGCACCATTTAAACCAGGATGTTGTCCAAATTCCTAAATATTACTATCTAGGAAACAGACGCGAACAAAGTATCCATGCTCGCCTACGTACTAAGTGTAGCTCTCTAAACCATCATCTGTTTTTGAAAAACATAGTTGACTCGCCATTATGTACGTGTGGAAGTATAGAAAACAATCAACACTTCTTCTTATTTTGTCCGGGTTACAACCATATACGCGCTGATCTGTTAAACTCAATTTCACCGCTATGCACAGTATCGCTAAACAATATACTATTTGGATTACCAACGCTGTCTTATGAAATAAATGCATCAATCGTTGAAGCTGTCCATAAGTATATCTTAGCAAGCAAAAGATTCTAATTTACATTTAGGGAGTAATTAAGTGAGACTGGATTCATTGTCAAACTCTATGTGTGGCCCAGTCAATCCTCGCAACATGAGGGGTAGTGTCCAGTGTGTCCAATTGTCCAAACCATATTTTTACTTATATACAATTAACTCACAAATTATTCTCTCTTTCTCTAACATATTTATAATTAGATTATTCAAAAATGTCAAGTTTTTTTTTTCTGTCTTCTTTCTTTTTTTTTCTATATATATAATCATCTATAGCTTTTTGTTGCATTGAAAACATATTTAAGTTATCCGCTATGTAAATTGATATGAATGTAAATCATTGTCCTATTGGAGAGGATCTCTATAAGCATTTTGCTTTCGTTCCAATCCATTTACCTATTGTATGTAACAAGTGTATAATGCGTTATCTTTGAAATAAAATATGTTTAAACCAAGATGGCCATGCTTAAAAAGAGCAGACGACACCAAAAAAAAATAAAAGATAGATTTTGAGACAATGACGTCATTTCTTTTCTAAAACTGAGGACAAATTAGGAGGTATTTGTTTTGTTTCTTTTAGAATATTAAGTGGTGTAACGTGGCATATTCCCTTACTCCCGAGAGTAACTTGGAAAAAATAAACATAAAAAATCCAAACAAATTGAAATATGCAATAAAAATCAGAGGGAGGAGATGGATAAGGGTGGAAAATTACCTTTTTTTGAGAGCATGTCTATATTCCTGACTAATATCGCTTGTACGAGCACCATTTTGGTCCAAAGAGGAAAAAACAAACAAAAAATCAACAACAGGGGAGGGCCCCGATACCCCTTTGTAGAAGGTGAACACCTACTCCGAAGGCCTGCCACACTCGACGTTTTGCACCTCGTATTAGGTTGAAAACAGGAATACATACTATAAAGAACTGTGATGATATTTAACAAATAGTGCATGGTGCTACGGACCATATGCTCGTATACTGACTGGGAGGTCAAACCAGAACAGGTATATGGACCAAAAAAATCACTCCATTAACTGTTCCATTTCGTTATCGTTTGAGCTTTCTTTTATTCCTTACATGATAAGCAATGTCAAACTAGGAACATCGTGATGATCTAACTCACTAGACAGTTGACATGACCGACATTTAGCGTTAGTACTGATAATGAAGTTGTGACGTCAAGGAAGATAGTAAGAAAACATTTTCGATACTAAAATAAGGAGTCAAGTAGAAAATTATTAACGATTTCTTCAAGCGAACCACTTCACTAAATGGTTAATAATTTGCTACGTTGACTCGTACGGCATTGCGCCCACCATAACCAATAGCGCCAACGCGTTACGGTACAGCGCTCTTCTCCACCTTCACCACCTCCACCACGGCGTAACGATAAATGGTAAGGATTAAGGTAAAGAGCGCTTCTCCATCTCAACCACCTCCACCACGGCGTTGTGGTAAAGTGCGCTACTTCACCTCATCCAAACCCATCACGGCATATCAGAAAACAGTGTATAGCGGATTTATCGTCAATTTTGGCTAAGAGCTAGAGTCAATGATCCGGAGCTAGGGTCAATGACACGGAGCTAGCGTCAATGCTAAGGTATTCGGTGTATATTGCAATGATAAACTGTATTGAATCTCGATCTTGATATGTTAAGGTGCAAATTTAAAAGAGGTAAATCACCGCACATGCGTTAACGGGAAGAGAGATTAATGAGATTTAAGCAGTCTGATAAATGAAGTGACCTGGTTCGGGCAGGATTTAGGCAGAGGCAATAACGGATTCTGGGATTGCATTCCATTTTTTTTGCTGTTCTTGAGATGAAACTATATTTATAAAAACTGACGCTAAATGCGCTATACACTGTTTTCCGATATTAAAATCTTATACTATGTAATGATTACATTATGGGCTTTTCATCTCCGCGTACAAACATTTGACTTTTATGAATAAATACAAATATTCACCGATAAGTGCGAACTGCATAAGAACTCACACAGGCCTCCGACTCTTAAAAAGACCTAGGCATAAAATTAAACAATAATTGGCAATATTTTTACAACATGAGCATAGTTTGAACACATACTTGGAATAGCATTCTCCGATTTTTATAATAAATCATTCGATTTATGATATAATGAAAAATAACATGTTGAACTCACACTCTGTTGTGATGTATTGTCCTTGTCTCTACCTCGGAAATGTCATTGACTCTCGTTTCCATATATCTCCAATAACAGCTCGAGTCAATATTTAGTACCCGTGTAAACGCTAAATGTTAAATGTCAGCGATTTTGTCTGAAGTATGTAATGGTATGAACAGTGGTGCTTTAATCGACTCAGCTGCGTGTGATAATGATATTACTATGAAAGAAACAGGTCACACAGGCATTATCGTTAGATATATGAATGAATAAATGAATCATCTTTACTGTTTTAATTTTGATGCAAAGCATCAATTCGCCGGTATGGATGTTGCTGTTGTTTATCCTCCGTATAATTACTACCGGTGTATATCATCTACCCATGGCATGATCCGATATTTCCATAAATAGAAATGTTCAGTTCCCCACCATGATCAGTCAAAACGTTCCTAAGTGAAAACGTCCCCTAGTCAAAGCGTCCCCAATTTGATCAAAACGTCCCCTTTCTGTATTTTCATATAGTCAAAACGCACCCCCACCCCACCCACTCCCATCCACACACTTAACAAATATAAAAAAATACAATAAATAAAATTAAATAAATGTCCCCTATTAAACAATTACAATTAAACTTGTTTAGTTTATTTTGTATTAGCAACTGTGTTACGATATTTTTACGTGTTTAAGGTTACTAAATACTCTTTTGGGGAAATAATGAATGCATTGATTGATTTTCTATAATAATTGGTCAAATACTTTCTTAAAAGGAAATGTTTTGACTAGGGAATGTTTTGACTAATTATGTTTTATCTAAATATAATTCTCTTGCTGTGAAACAATATAAATTAACACAGGTCTGTGAAATTAGTAACATAATAGTCATGATAATAATATGTAATATTGTAATATATAGATTTCAACATACCTGTATCGCATTGGCATACAATATAACAATGTGTGTGTGCGTGCTTTGACTTTGAATTTTGACTTTGAAATCAGAGGAATTGCACTTACGACATTATGTTATTAAATAATCGGAAAGGAATATTTTCATCAAAAAGTTGTATCTGGCAGTTACAACCTTTTGAAATGTTATAAAAGTGATGATTAGACCACAGTAAGTGTTTTTTATTTTAACAGTAATGGATAAAGTGACATCCAAAGAGATACCACAAATATGTTTTATACTTTAATTTTAACAAAAATAACATTTAATAACAGAGAACTTTAATGCGTATTAATTAATGAACCGAAAATTAAACAATTTATGAACACACATTAACAAATATTACAGTTGATTCTATGCTTGTATAGCACTTTCAAGGCAGAATTATGATTAGTAAGTTTATTAACTACGCATGTTTTATTAGGTACATTAGTCTTGAGAACTTAGTTATGTCACATTAATCATCCAACACATTAATTATCTGAGCAATCAGACTCGTTTGGTTCTGGAAGTCTTGTGGACATGCTACTGTGCGACAATCCTTTATAAAAGAGTATGATAGTGGACCTTTGGAAACGGTCGAACACAATAAATGCGAAATACTGCAGTCTCGGTTTGATTTGATGTTCAAGAACGGTAGTGAAATATGCTTTCTACCGTTCATGCCCCCTAGCCCCGGGTTGAGCAGAACTCAATATTCATAAAAAAAAATAGTAAAGAATTTTAACCATCCCGAAGATAGCATGCATATGGCGGTGGACTTGCCATATTTACTTCCATTATTCATGTCCAGCGGCGTAAGGTCCCAGTATCTAATAAAATGTTATGCACCGAAGTCTTGTGGAAGTCTTGTTATAGAGATATACACTCGGAATCACCTTTGCGTCGCGCAAACGAACAGAGTCTTTGTATTTTTCAGAAGCTATTGGTATTTCTGAATTGTAAGCTCGCTTAAGGTTAAAGTCTTTAACAGGTTTCATTGCCCTTCCTCTAAGATTGTATCGAGCTATTTCGAAACATTTAAACTCTGATTTGTAATCATAGCGAAAGTAAATTTTGTTCGGCTCCTCCTTTTAAGTATTTTAAACTGCGTATTTTCATCCATTGAACTGTCTCTCCATCTATGCTGGTGGTTCTATTGGAAATAGTGTTCGACGCTAAATGTTTGAAATCTACAATTTCCGAATTTGACACTTCAATGACATTATACCTGGGATTTGAAACCTTGCTGTTTCGTACAGCGCTTATCCAATCCGATGGTGCAAACGTTTCGCATTTCTTTGTATGCTTCTCAATTTTAGCATGGGCAGAGTCTCCTTCCATCTGCGAATGTCCTCGTTCAAAATAATTATGAGTAAGTCTCTTGATGGGAACGTGCTGTACCGAGTGCAGACATATGCTTGAGAATGGCAGATTTCTTTGTTGGCCCGTGCAGCTATCTGAATAATATATCAAAATGATCGACTTGCCCCAGGCGTTCGTTGTATTTTAACAGACATGATGCTATTTCATATCGCCTCTCTCTGCGACACGTTCATACCACATGTAACAATCTGCTTGCTAGAAATTGTGTCAAATACTGTGAAGTTGTAGGTTGCAAACCTTTTACTGTAATATGCTTCACACATTTCCGTTTTTGGTGATATTAACACCTTTTGTAGGTCAAAGTTTATCAGGCGAATATTTTTTATCTTTACATGACATTTCTTTATCTTCATTGTTCATGTTTCTAACATCTTCTTTTCTCTGTTGATATGCAATGTATTCTTCCCTTTTTACAAGTGTTTCTTCTTCATCCAGCATTTTGTAAATTTCACTGAAGGAACACGTCTTGTTTGGGTTTGTGAAATTCCATGTTGTGTTCCGAGTTAAAAATACTTTCATATATCCAGTATTTTTGAACATTTCTCCCACTCTGCTTACACTTTTCACAGTATAAATTATACATTTTTCTAACTGTCAATTGTTTGTCAAGGTACTTATTTTGGCTATCCTTTCGGCAGTAATTTAAGTCAACGGCTGGAAATTCTTCAATATGTTTTCTTATGTAATCGCTGTCAATCTCTGGAACGCTTTTCTTCTTATGCTGTCCTCTTTTGTCTTTCGTATCGAACTTAACCTGTTTACCAATACAATATTGGACCATTTTTCTCCTATACCTAACGTATTTAGAAAAAACTTTTGGCATACTTGTGTTTTCATATTCTCAGATGGGAAGAAATATGCATGTGTTTTGTTACGCCTCGACTTGTTTTCCTTTGTAGTCCTTCCTTTCTTGTCAACAGTGCATATGGTGAACAATGTAGCTTCTTTGTTGTGCATAATCAGTCTTCCAATAGTCATGAAATATTCCCTCTCTATTTTCCTTGTTTAGTTGTGTGTTACATTTATATTTACACTTGCAATTCGTTTCTTTACACATTCACATTGGCACTCTTTTTCCAGTAGCATTTACATAGTCTAGAGCACTTTGACTCCTCTTCTTTTGTTTCCATGTATTTTTATTTCTCTGTCTTTTTCTCGATTGTCATTTTTCACTATTAGGCAATTTAGAATAAGAGTGCATATTATCGATGTCATTAAGTTCTTTGAAAATGCTTGGTTTCATCTTTGTATCTACTTTTGTTACATTTGGACTATCATCTCTGGCATCATATGAATCAGAGATGTGATGTCCTGGTCGACACCCTTTTTTCTATATTGTATTGGAAGTTCATATTCCGAGCTGTGTTCACCATCCCCTTCATCATGTGTGGTGTGTTTGCACTTTTGTCGCTATCAATCAGCAATCTTATATTTAGCTCATCTGTATACATTTCTTCCGCTGAATTTTCATCTATCAACCCAAGAGATGTATCATCATTCGAAGGTTGTATACAATCAAGATACCACATATCACCTAATTCAAGTTCATCTAAGTTTGACTTAATTGGCATGAATAATTGATCAGGACTCGGCTCTTCTTCTTGCATTGAAGTGTTATTTTCCAAAATACCGTTAAATGTATCCATGATTTCGAGACCAATCAATCGCTCAGCATCTTCCACGTTTTCATTTTCATTTAATATAATACATTCAGTGCCATTTTCTGAGACTTTCATGAGAGGATTTTCTGATTTTAATTCATCATAATTTGGCGCAATTAACACTCAACTGATTATGATCTTCTGCATACAGTAGAGTTTTTTCATTTCCAGATGTATTGCTGAACGTATTTATGTTATCACGACAACCAACTATTGCCGATCAGCATCTGACCTATTTTCCTTTTCATGTAATGGGACGAAATCAGTGTAAATTCCGTTTGTGTCTTTAGCGTTATGATCAGGATGTTGTTGTTTTCTGTCGATCCTTTCTAACTTGCTCAACTGGTGCCTTTAAAAAAAGCAGCCTTTGTCGCGATGGCATTGTCTGGGTCCATCTTGCGCGGCTTATAAAATATAATTTAAACTGTGCTCTAGCAAATGACTTAATTAAAACAAGTTCTTTGTCTTTGAGATCTGCTAAAACCCGAGAAAGATAATATGACATGCTGCGCCAATTCAAGTAAGACTTTACGAGATACATTATGGTCATGGTTATGTGAATGTTACAATAAAGGGGTAAACTGTGTTAGTAAACCTTGTATTTCAACACTTCTTATTCAGTTGTTGTTTAAAGTTATAACAGACAGTTATAAATTAATTATAAGCATCATCTATCACCGAATTTACATTATCATTCGTTTAAACATACTAGGGGCATAGTTAGACGAATAATAACGGACACTGCTGAGCGGCTCTTGTCGCGAAAATGATAGAAAAGTTTGGGGGCATAGCCCATCCCTATCATGATTTTTTTAAACTATAGAATGCAAATCCTGGCATTTGGCGATTTAAAATCATACCCTTTGTAAGGTGTCGATGTCTTACTTTCAATCGTTTTTGTTAGATAAAACGTACACAACCTTACCCCAACCTAACCTTCTGACCCTTATTTGCTGTTTTTTTTATTTTTTTATTTTTTGAACTTTCGTAGTCTTGTTATCAAAGTTCATTGTCTCGTACAGAAAAAAACACACGCATATAAGATAATGTTCGTAACATGAAAATAATAACCTATGGATAAGAGAGTGTTTAACTATGCTTCACAGTTTAAATTCGCATACTTTTTAAAGAAATGTAACACGTTATGAATTGATTATTTCATTTGATAGAAGTAAAAAAAGGTCGTAACTGGACGATAAACCCCTAACAGTTGCACATTTATATCAAATCTTGAGAATAATAAGGTCGTATCTACCAGTTAAGGGGAATGTAGCGACACAGCCAAACCATTTTTATTATTGAGAGTTCTGAACAATTTGAATAAGGGTGAAAGAATTATCAAAATCGGATGATAAACAAAGAAGTTATGATCATTTGAAGTTTCTGTTGAAACGGATATGGAAGCGGCCATTTTGAGAGCTATGACATCACGGTTCTAAATGACCATATATGGAATATTTATAAATATGAACATGTACTGATATAGGGGGAAAATGACAACAACTGTATGAAAAATATGTAATACTTAATGGCAATAATGCTTTATATGACCAGTAAAAAAAATGCATTCATTTGCAGTGATTTTCTTCGTTTTAAATGATATTTATCAATATTCGATATATGGTAATACGGAACTATGACGTCATAGTTCTAAAAATGGCGGCTCCCATATTCATTTTAGAACAACCTTTAAATGGTCATATCTTTTTTGTTTATCATCCGATTTTGATAATTCTTTCACTTTTTTCCAAGTTTTTCAGAACTCTCAATAATAGAGGTTGTTTGGCTGTGTCGCTACATTCCCTTTAAGACCCAACTTTTATAATATCAAACAATAATGACAACTTTATAGGGTCGTATCTACCACTTACATGTACAACCATATATGATTATAGTCCTGTAGTTACATAGTCCTGTAGTTACGACCTTTTTGCACAAAAATAGCATCCATGCTTTCACTTACGACAAAAGATTAGATGAATAAAACCCTGCTTAAGCAACTGATATGAGGACGGGTACCAGACTGAAAGTTGCGCAATTGTGTATTATGCATTTCTTTGCTACGGTCATGTAAGGTCGTAAGTAACACTTACAACCTTATAATTATAGACCGTCGAATTATGTCGATTTTCATCCCAGGAATAACCAAATGAGTACGAGCTGACTTAAGTACCAGTTCATCCGGAAGCATGTAGAAATAAAAAGAGGGCGTTTTGACTATGGGACGTATTTGACTATAAAATTAATAGGGTTGGGAGGTTTTTACCAAAAAAAGGGGACGTTTTGACCAATTTGGGAACGTTTTGACCAGGGGTCGTTTGACTGGAAGTTTTGACTGCAATTCGTCACGCTACCTATTTCGAACCAATTCTATATGTAAGCGCGGAGCCGAATTAAAATATATCCCTAAAATATACATTGAATTCTTATAGTAAAATACCGATAAAATACCCGTAAATCAATTTGACTGCATCTCTGTTATTTACTCAAAAATCGCACAAACATATTACAGCTGTTTTAAGAACAGTCAAATCACGTTGTCTGCGCCCTCAAGTAATTTCATCGAAAATCTTACGAAAGCACAGTCAGTTTATGCATAGGCAAACATTCATAGCAGCGTTTGTGTGCTGTAGTTATTTCGTAA
Source organism: Cyrtodaria siliqua (assembly GCA_037043455.1). Classification (NCBI taxonomy): domain Eukaryota; kingdom Metazoa; phylum Mollusca; class Bivalvia; order Adapedonta; family Hiatellidae; genus Cyrtodaria; species Cyrtodaria siliqua. Next base: position 27,665 of record JAWPHD010011566.1, read on the forward strand.
TGCCTATTTAGTGATAGAAATGTTACTTCATACCAACAATATTCCGTGGCTTAGTGGTAAAACTATAATGTTACAAATAAAACTGCAATGTCCCTGAATACTGTTCCGGGCAACTCCTTTTTTGGCTTGCACCTCCGGGTGCTAGCTAATATACTCATTTGTTTTTTTTTCAGCGGAAGTTAGCCTGGTAGCCTGGTTACCAGGCTATGTAGACTGCTTCACTGCGCATGTACCGTTTCACTCAAACAAGCGACAGTCAAAGACCGATTTCTTTGCCGTAAATTACTGCTAATTCTAATACACCCGCACTATACAGTAGGAACTCCACGGACCTATAACATATCAGTTCTGTTCGCATTTTTACTCCGCGAACATGGACTATTTATTTTACGGACTATTTTACGAATTTTCAATTAAAATAGACGCTATTTGTTTACACCCGAAATTGGGCGCGCTACGTCGGCGAGCACTACGGGTACCTGCGGAGTCTAACAACACGCGTACAGTGTTTCATACCGTAGATTATGTCAAAACAAATACCTTACCGGACGAAATAACGTCCCATTATGTGTCAACACGGTGCAGTGTTGTTGACAGGTCACCGTGACATAACTTGACACGTGACATAAATTGACATGGTGGTACAAATTGGATTTGGATTACTGTCTGCTGCTAGAGGTCCATTACCAAGGTATTTGTTTTGTCATTAAAATGTGTTTGTTAATAAACAGTATACACCACTTTTAGATCGTACATATTTAGACATTGGCCAAATATAGTGCCTAAAAAAGTTATGTATACTGTAATAATCACTATAAGTGTTTTTCGTTAACTCCGATCTTTCTGTAAAGTGTAGAACGTTTCGTGGAATAAAACAATTACTAGTAGAAATGCTACAAATGTCCCCCGAACCCCCTCCCCTCCACCCAAGTACGGTAGGCTGGTGGGGTGGGGGGGGGGGGTGTAGATGTAGCTTGCACACCGAAAACAAGGAGGGGGTAAGGAAACTAGAAACCCCCTCCACCCCACCCCTCAGATGCATGAATGTAAAGTGTTAGCGTTGTCTCTATATCGTTATGTTATCCCATTTTCTCGCACATTCGTGAATACATAACCCGATACAACTACCATTGAAGCAATGTAAACTGCCATTGACATTTGACTGAAATCGGTCAGATTCATATTTATGTACAGTAGAGTTTTGAGGCAAGGAAGCGATTTTGAATTTACATTTATTTACATTTACTAGATACTTTCTGTTGCAAAAAAAACACGCGACAAATTTCGAGAAAGTATACTTTCACTTAAAAGCTTTTAAGGAGGTGGAGCTACTACGCTTGCATCCAGTGTGTCTCAAAAGAAATAACTAGTTCTTCTTTTTTTCTTTTCTTTTTTAAATATGTTACATTATGTATAACAAAGGATAAACTATGTCTCACGGTTTGATCACTGACATCGGATTGATATTGTTTTTCAGAGAGGCCTCAAATGTGAATCGTGCCCTTGAGCCGCTCTAAGTGAATTGATACTGACGACTTCAGAATGTCAAGCCGTATTAAAACGATCATGAAATACCTTGGCCACAATGTAACTCCTTATTTACTGAAGCAAATACATGTATCATGAAACTACATGGGTTGACTGCATTTGGTGAGAGAATGACCCCTATTTAGTTCGATATCAAATGTCAAGGTCACTGATCCGATCATGAAAACCATTGTCCACACCGTAACTTTATTTACCCTGAAGTAAATATATTCAAACGTCATGGGTTGACTGCCTTTGGTAAGAGTATGATCCCCCTATTAATATTGAGGTCAGTAAATCTAAGATCAATATCACAGTGACTTGATCATGAAAAATCGTGTCCGCAATGAAACTCTTTTTTACTTTCTCTAAAGCTAATTTCATAAAACGTCATACTTTGACTGCCTTTGGTGAAATGATAATCCCTCTTTATTTTGAAGTCAGTAGTTGACAGGTCAGTTACCATGACCGGAAAATGAAAAGTCTTGCCCACACAGTTTTTCCTCTTCACCTAAAGCAACTTTCATGCAACTTCATTGGTGGACAGTGGAAAGAGGATGATCCGTTTGATTTTTAGGTCAAAGGTCAAGTTCCCTGCTGACATCCACTATCAAACATTTATTAACAAGGATAAGCAGTGGGGTAGACATCTGGTTTATAAATATTACAACACACATATGTTACAACACACATGTCATAATATTAATGGTATAATATATGAATATTTTCTTGCACAATGTTGAATCAGGGCTTTATATGACAATATAAAGCCCATATAAAGCCCTGGTTGAATCCAGTAAAACAAGTGGTTTTGTTCACCGATACTGTCGCCTGTGAACCAAACCACTTGTTGTTAAATTACAGGATTCAACAGTGTGTAAGACATATATTCCGATCAACCAATTTTTTTTTAAAATCATAAATTAACAAAAAATAAGTATTAAAACAAACAAAACATGCTATTTAATGAAAACAGACGTATTCAAATTTTCAAAGTAGCAATATTCGCAGAATATAGTAGATTTCAAATGCTGAAAACAAACATGTATTTTTTTTCAGGAAAAAATAATTGTATGAATATAGTATTTATCATCGCTATATATTTTCAGGGAAATGTTTAATATGTCTGTTTTCAAAGACTACAAATCGTAACACACCGCACATGTATATTCAGTATAAATTTACTTTCAATATAGTAGTGAGTATGACTGCGTTCTGGGACAGATATGCAACCTTAAAAATAAATATAAAGGAATTTATATATATATTTAGGTTAAAAAAACTATATATGCCCTATAAAGATAACAGACCAGCACTTTTTGAATTCACGCACCACAAATCTGGCAAGTGCTCCATTGACACAATGTCATGTCTGATTTCGAAAATTAACTCTGCAACGTATATTGCCGCCATCATGATTTCATTTTCCGATATACCGTTGCAACATTGTTTGTTAAAATAAATTGGGCACTCTGAACCCAAAGCATGTATAGATCAAAAATTTAGTGTAAAATACATGGACACTAAATATATGTGTTTACATAACGAAATTATTTAATTGTTTCTGTAGCCGGTCGTCTTTCTAAATGAATATCTTTGGGTCGGACGGTCCTGTTAGTTAATTAGTACTTGTCTCCGTTTATTGAAATTCTACATATATAAGCTACAGAGGAGAGATGTATCTATGCGACTCGCTTCTAAAATGACGAAATAAATCGTTTTGAATAAAAGGCGCATTCTCAGCAATACACAACGTATTGTGTGTTCGGGGTGGAGTGGGGAAGCCGACGGGGTTGGAGGGATACTACCGTAATGTTGCCCTCATAAATACTGTGAACATACTACATCAATAATATAACATTTACTGAACAATGCTGAAATCGATTTATCTCTTATAAATGAATTCATAATTCCACAATTTTATTCCGTGCGAACATCGATTCGGCGTATTTAAGCATTGGGACGTACACCGTTAATTTTCGGGGGAAAAAAGTACTTGCCTCCGACTTTTTTTAATATTTTACAAATCGACAGAGGAAAGATGTATCGACGTGTACATGCTTTTCTTTTTTTGTTTCCGCTTCTAAAATGATGAAATAAATCGAATTTGATTAAAACTGCGCATTCGCAGTTATATACAACTTAATCAATACGGTATGGAGGGTGATGGGAGTGAGGGTGGGGAGGGGGTGAGGGGCGGGGTTGCAGGGATACTACCGTAATTGTGTCCTTGAGAAAAACTGTCAACATTCTACTCTAATAATTTATTAAATACAGAACAATGTTAAAATCAATATATCTCTTAAAAAAGGATTTCATAATTTCACGGTTTTATATCTCGCGTAAAATACTCTTATAAATGAATTCATAATTAGCTGCGTATTTTAGCATACGGTATACCTTGTCAATTTTGGGGGGGAAAAAGTTTTTTTTTGATTGACTTTAAATTTTGGTTTTTAATAGTAGACATGTCAATGAACACTTTTATAAGAAAAAAATCATTCTCGCTGTTAAAATTTCATTTCGGATTCAGAAAATTAGCACTGCAACATATATTTTCACCATCCTCATTTCCTTTCCCGACGTACCGTTGCAATTTGGTTTGTTAAAGCCTATTTTGAGCACTCCGGCATAAATAAACCAAAAGCATAATGGTATTATTTTATTTCTTGTGTACCCGGTCGCGTCTGTAAATGTATATGCATTATGTCGTCTTTGAGTCCGTGGGTCATGTTAGTTAATTTTGGGGGGAAAAAAGTACTTGTCTCCGATTTCATTAAAATTTTGCATATGGACAGAGGAAAGATTTATCTACGCGTACATGCATTTGTTTTTATTCTCGCTTCTAAAATGACGAAATAAATCGATTTTGATTTAAAAGCGCATTGTCGGCAATTTAAACCTTAAAACAACCTAAATTCATCCCTTTGAAAAATACCTTTAACTATGGGAATTACACGAAGTGTACACCAATTATGTTCGACCAATGTAGTTTGTGAATATTATTACTTTAATAACGATCTGTGATTGTGTTTTGTCAAAATCACAGTTTATAGATAAGAGGTGTATAAATCAGACCAGTGACAATATCCCCGGTAATGTCATTTTGTTATCAATTTTATCACGTGACCTTGTTTGAGAGATATTCCTACGCCATAGGGCTGGCGTTCCTACTGATATAGCCTAGTTTAAAATATCTCGTTATATTCAACGCTATATCACTGTAACGTTTGCAACGTTAGGAGAATAAGCAAGGCAATGCGAAAGATATCACTGTAACGTTTGCAACGTTAGGAGAGTAAGCAAAGCAATGCGAAAGAGTTCAGATTGAACTCCAAACCGTGATCTATTAAACTGATCGACGTTATATAAAAACATATACATGTGTTGGAAAATATTGTTTACATAATGCAGACGCGTCACTTACATAAAGGAAGTAAGGTGGCGGGATATCTATAAACTGTTAAAATGGCTACGCCTATAAAAAACAAACAGGTACAAATAATGGCGGACTTCTACAGTCGTTTATACGTAAACTCAATCGTGAACGCTCGGCCAATCCCGTCATTCCTCGGGATCCCGCCTCGTGTGTATCACGGCGCTTCGGTATGTTCAAAATCTTGAAATTCTGTTAGCCGGAAGGCAACGGCACAGAAAATAGTCCACTGTTGCTAAGCTGTTGCTACATAAACAATATGTCCGCTTGCCACACGTGTTGATGTATGATTTGCGTTGCATGTTTGTTATTTACAATACAGATGAAGGTTCTATCACTGCTTTCACGTAAATAAACTATAGATGGAGCAATCGGCTAAATGACATTGCAAAATGTTGAAGATAACTTTGATTTTGAATGCAAATTCGTTTTGGCGGGAATCTGACGTTCTAGTATGACGTAACCAATATGGAAACGTGCGTATTACATTCGAGTCATGCTAATTCTGATTAGCATAATAACAGTAAAATGAAACGACGATGCTCGCTACTTCTTCGCATCAATCGGGTAAAACAACCATCTGATCATAGTTATGATTGTTCCGCTTCTACACAGATAGACGTTTGTTTCGGGTGTGTATGTTTTCCCGCCAAAAAATTTCCACTTCCCGAGATAGGATTGACACGGTTGTTGACACTGTTATGCCAATTTCTTTAAATTTGATATAAAATCATTATTCAATGGTTGTGTTCATGCAAAGATGTAGTTTTTATGTTAAATGTCATTCTTTGTGTATTTATAAGTAAAATAGAATAAATTAATAATAGAATCTAAATGTAGATTTGTCGATTTTGTTTACCTTAGCTTAAATTTATACTTCCATATACACAGCTGATACAATAGACAGCTCCACAGCTTAGGCTTCTTTGAGTGAACTGGGACATGCGGAGTGAAGCAATCTATTGATTTCGACCATGGACGCGTCCACTATTGTATAAGGTTGACACGCTGATGTCGAAATTATTGAAATAACAAGATAGAGGCTTATTCTGTTAAGCTGTTATTGGCGAAATGTTGTTATCTTAACAGTACAGAGACTAATTATTTACTGTTATATGTTACCCACAATCCGTATCGAATGACGAAATAAGGTGATTGTTCTCCTTCGCACTCATCACAACAGAGTCTTTATATAAGGACCCTGATCACACGTATCGCAAAAATATCATATTTAGGATTGTTACCTGCAGAGATCTAAGAAGTAGATTAATCGGCTACGTCTCTGTTACCTTTTATTTGATTTGATTTACTGTTACTCCCACCAACACGCCATCACTCGCCCCCGCACCCTACACCCCAATCCGTGTCGTAAACATGTCATGGGTGGGATTGTTACCAGTTATTAGTTTTGATCTTCTTCGACGCTTGATTGTACATACAAACGTATTGACCCTTAGTGCAAGAAAAAAATGAAACCGGAAACACGTGTCTGTGTGTTTTTGTATTACAATATTTTTGACCACACATATTTAGTTCGTCGATATAATGATGAAGTTACTCTATTTGTTTTATTTATTGCTTTTGTGTCTTTCTGCCGTTCTGTTTATCTTCGATATTTTCGTCTGTATCAGCCAATCGGAAACGATACCAGAATCTAGGTAAAATGGCTGCCGCGTCATTTTTTTTTAGAAGAGCTGTTCTAGACATTTGTTGTGAAAACAAACAAGCAACGCAGATTATCTAGACTAGCCTGTTATTTGATTTGATTTACTGTTAACTGTTTTAAATTAATCCCCAAACTCTATCCTGTTATGAGATTCCCATTTTCACCCCACCTCCTCATTATTTGTGAGATATTTTCGGAAGCCGCATATTATCGATGTTACCTGTACGAAGGCTAGATGAAATGGGATATTTTATGTGTTTGTGTGTCATTCTAAGGAGTATAGTCCCTCCGCCATAAGCCACCAGAAAATCCATGTACAGCACAATAGAGTATGATCTAGATGTGATGTGTAGAGGTGTACGTAGTGTTGCGCCGTTTCTCATGTCGATATGCTGGGTTGTGTCGCATCCGCTCAGAGTTGTTGACACTGGTACGGTGATTGTTGCAGGTGTTGTTGCTGCTGGCTCCTACATCCACTAGGCGAGGTGGGACCTACATCCGCTACGTGGGTTTAACAATTATGGGTGGCCTTCCTCGCATCCCCGCCTAGCGGCAGCCTGCTAGTAACAAGTTACAACCAAGCAAGGCTACCTCCTGACCTCTGCGCTGAGTGCACACTACAAGTTCCCTTGGTGTTTGCCTGGTTTACATGATCTGAGAACTCCATAATATGCACCCTTGACGTGTATATACGGAGAGGCCCTCCGTGGTCTTCTACAACTTGTCTTCTGGTCTTATCTCTGTGTTCCGTCGTAACTCTGCCCTGCCTTGATGATCTCTGCGTCGGTGGTCTTCGCTGAAAGTGTCCAGTGAGAAATGATTTGATGTTTTGGTTATTCTGGATATGTTTTTGATATTTTGAAAAGCAGCCGCACAAGATGCTTTTGACAGTCTCGTTTTGGTTATTCTGGGCATGTTATTGATATTATGAAAAGCAGCAGCTCGACATTGCTTTTGACAGTTTCAGATATACATTTCAACGTGAAAATTGAAAGTGTATGCAATGGCATGTGGTCAAGTTGTTAACATTCGCGCTTTACTACAAAACGATTAGGAGAATCATTTAGGCTATTATAACCTACTGACCTTATCAACGACCGTGGTCATTTCTGATGGTCATTTCTGATCGTGATTTTTTCGGATTAATGACAGACGCCACTTTCTCATGACTTGCTCGTTTTGGGAGAATGGTAGTTGCTATATAAGCTCAGATGTGCCTTAAGCTCGTCACTCTGTGATCTACTCGGGAACAGCGAAATACCATTACCAAGATGTCCAAGTTCACGCTAGTTGTTTTAGTGGCGCTTTACGCAGCGTTGGTTGCTGGTATTTATACCGAGCAGAGCTCGGCCGGCGCAGCCGGCCGACGATGATCGGCTAATGGTAACACATGTGCAAATGTTGAAATCGTACCTGGCTGGGTAAAAAAACTGTGTCGCACCGGAAGCGCCGCCATTGATGAAATTGTGTTCGGCAATTTCGGAGTTTTTCCTCAAATCATCAGGGGATCAGTCTGTTTCGCTTGGACGATTGTCTCTTTTCGTAGTTTGGAGTATTCGTACTAGTTCGGCTAATCCCGTCACAAGTAGTTATGAATGAAGCGATATTCATTAAAAGAATGCTTATCATTAGAAGTTGTTTTATTATTTGTTATTGGTTGTCAAAATTAAACTAATTCAAAAATTCAAGAATTCAAAATTCAAAAATTCAAAATTTCAAAAATTCAATTCAAAAATTCAAAATTTCAAAAAAAATTAAATTTCAAAAATTTTAAAATTCAAAAATTCCAAAAAAATTAAAAATATAAAAATATAAAAATTTAAAAAATTTAAAATTTCAAAAATTCCAAATTTTCAAAATTTCAAAATTTCAAATTCCATTTCAAAATTAAAAATTTCAAAATTCCAAAAATTAAAAATTCCATGAATAATTTGATTTAATAATAAAATAATTGTTGCCTTTTAGGTTCGGTCGATATGTGTTGTATTTATCGACCTGAGAAAGTGATATAGAGTTTAATAACCAGTGTTTTTGAGATACGGGAAATATCTCCCGAGGTAGAGAAATGGCCCCGATATAAGAACGAGTGCGGAGAACGAGTTCTTATATAGGGGCCATTTCTCTACCGATATTTTCAGTATCTCAAAAACACTGTTTATTAAACTATATATCACATAATTTCAAATGATTTTATTAATATTTCTAATGATTAATGCCTTTTTACACCAGGGAGATATTTCCCAGTAGAGCAAACGAGTAGATATAGCTTTTCTATTCCCAGTATTTTCTATACAAATCACAGACAAATATGTAATATATAGAGAATAATTAACAGCATAAATTTGATACTGAATTTATGTCACGAGGGAAAAAAGTGGTAATTTGGTTAAAAAAAACGAGTTCGAAGAACGAGTTTTTCTAACCAAATTACCACTTTTTTCCTCGAGTGACATTAATTCAGTATCAAATTTATGCTGTTAATTATTCTGTTTATTATATAACTTTACGCAAATGTTTCCAATTAACAAAACTGCATAGGATTTTAATAAAGGTTCTAAGCGTATGAAAACATTTAGTGTGATACTAAAATTACGTCATTCATAGTTCAATGTAAATTTATGACAGTTATATAATAAATATACATATCGACCTCACTAAAAGGCAATACTTTTATAATATTGCTGATAACAGGGTTGGCATGGAGGAGTTAGTCCAAATTTACCACAGTCCTGACATGACCAAACTTTAATACGAGAGGGAAATGATAAATGGTCAAGGGTGGGCCACAGCTTGTGAGATTGAAACTGTCTACCATTTTAGGCTACAACATCAATGTAACATGAGTTTGGTGCAGAGCAATATCACATGTATTCTTTTTCAACCAATGAAGGAGAATTGTCATGTACAACCATTGACTTGCTTTTGAACTATAAACAGTTTCAAGTTCTAGTGACGCTGATAGTAGTAAAAGTAAAAAGCGAATATCACCCACCGAAAACACGCATGGCAACAAGAGCAAACATAATTCAGAAAATTATATTAGAACACCATATACTGAACCAAATAAGGACTCAAATTCCAACTCTAATATAACCAATGACATCCAATCTTTATGTAGGAAACTAGGAATCAAAACCTCTTGAAAACGAAACACAGTCAGAATCAAAGAAAAGGGAATTGAGAAATAAACGGGAAAAAAGGTATATTATCAAAACATATCAAATAAATGACTTATCAGAAGCTGCACCATTAAAGAAAAATGAAAAATGCAACCTTGCTATGGATGCTATACTTGCCTTTGAAATGCGAAATGTGTCTAGAAAGAAGAACTGAATTGAAAATGTTCAATGACACTGTTTGTAGTAGCTGCCAAAAAGATATGTCTGATACAAAATAATTCTCTCTGGAAAACAATATAAACCCAGGAAAGGTGCCTCTTGAGTTGAAAGAGTAAAAATAAGATAATTTTCAAAATTTGGTTTTAAAAAAAATCACACCGTAAATACCTTAACTTTTACAATAAACTTGGTTGAACATCTATGATAAAGACGAAGTGTCTCCATGGCGAATGGTTAACAACGTTGCATTCTAAACCTTTACCTCTCATCGCTGCGGGTTCGAATTCCACTGGGAGCTCGATTTGTAAGTGAGGAAGTTTCGATTCTTACGGATGACGGGAGGTTTACAGTAGTGGTTCTACCCAGGAAAAGTGGGTGGATGCCTCCAACACAAAAAAAAACGACCGTCATACTAGTATATAACCTTACATGTGTTGAAAATGACGTAAAACACCATACAAACAAACAAACTATGATAACGATCGAGTTTGAGTTTACCACCTACCACAATTTAGAGGTGTGTCAAATGCCTAGGCCATTGCTTGGTCAGCTGATTTTGATGATCGAAATTATGAATAGTCAATTAATTTACTCATATGTTGATTGACAAGAAACTTAAGATAGGTAAGTATTTTATTACAACAATATAGAATAATTATTAAGAGTAAAATATTTGGTTTACCAGTTAAATTTTACATGTGATCCGATATATCATATAAGTATTACTTTTAAGAGCTCTGCTCGGTCTTAGGCAGTGCCTAAAATTCATATTATTTTCTATTTAAAATTATTATATTATACCGAGCAGAGCTCGGCCGGCTGTGCCGGCCGACGATGATCGGCTAATGGTAACACATGTGCAAATTTTGAAATCGTACCTGGCTGGGCAAAAAAACTGTGTCGCACCGGAAGCGCCGCCATTGATGAAATTGTGTTCGGAAATTTCGGATTTTTTCCTCAAATCATCAGGGGATCAGTCTGTTTCACTTGGACGATTGTCTCTTTTCGTAGTTTGGAGTATTCGTACTAGTTCGGCTAATCCCGTCGCAAGTAATTACGAATGAAGCGATATGCTTATCATTAGAAGTTGTTTTATTATTTGTTATTGGTTGCCAAAATTAAACTAATTCAAAAATTCAAAAATTCAAATTTCCAAATTTCAAAAAATTTAAAATTCAAAATTCAAAAAAAATCAAAATTCAAAAATTTCAAAATTCAAAAATTCAAAAATTTTAACATTTCAAAATTTTCAAAATTTCAAAAAAAAAATTAAAATTCAAAATTCAAAAAATTTCAAAATTCAAAAATTTCAAAATTTGAAAAAAATTCAAAATTTAAAAAAATTCAAAATTCAAAAATTTCAAAATTTAAAAAATTTCAAAATTCAAAAATTTCAAATTCAAAATTTCAAAATTCAAAAATTTCAAATTCAAAATTTCAAAATTTCAAAATTCAAAAAATTCAAAATTTCAAAATTCCAAAATTTCAAAATTTCAAAATTCCATCAATAATTTGATTTAATAATAAAATAATTGTTTCCTTTTAGGTTCGGTCGATATGTGTTGCATTTATCGACCTGAGAAAAGTATTATCGACCGAGACGATATCAGGTCGATAAATAGAGTTTAATAACGAGTGTTTTTAAGATACGGGAAATATCTCCCGAGGTAGAGAAATGGCCCCGATATAAGAACGAGTGCGGAGTACGAGTTTTTATATAGGGGCCATGTCTCTACCGAGGGAGATATTTTCAGTATCTCAAAAACACTGGTTATTAAACTATATATTACATAATTTAAAATGATTTTATTAATATTTCTAATGATTTATGCCTTTTTACACCAGGGAGATATTTCCCAGTAGAACAAACGAGTAGATATAGCTTTTCTCTTCCCAGTATTTCCTATACAAATCACAGACAAACATGTAATATATACACATATCGACCTCACTAAAAGGCAATAATTTTATAATATTGCTGATAACAGGTTTGGCATGGAGGAGTTAGTCCAAATTTACCACAGTCCTGACATGATCAAACTTTAATACGAGAGGGAAATGATAAATGGTCAAGGGTGGGCCACAGCTTGTGAGATTGAAACTGTGTGTACCATTTTAGGCTACAACATCAATGTAACATGAGTTTGGTGCAGAGCAATATCACATGTATTCTTTTTCAACCAATGAAGGAGAATTGTCATGTACAACCATTGACTTGCTTTTGAACAATAAACAGTTTCAAGTTCTAATGACGATGATAGTAGTAAAAGTAAAAAGCGAATATCACCCACCGAAAACACGCATGGCAACAAGAACAAACATAATTCAGAAAATTATATTAGTACACCATATACTGAACCAAATAAGGACTCAAATTCCAACTCTAATATAACCAATGACATCCAATCTTTATGTAGGAAACTAGGAATCAAAACCTCTTGAAAACAAAACACAGTCAGAATCAAAGAAAAGGGAAATGAGAAATAAACGGGAAAAAAGGTATATTATCAAAACATATCAAATAAATGACATACCAGAAGCTGCACCATTACAGAAAAATGAAAAATTCAACCTTGCTATGGATGCTATACTTGCCTTTGAAATAGAACAGATGTCGTACGTTTTTTCTAAATGCGAAATTTGTCTAGAAAGAAGAAGTGAATTGAAAATGTTCAATGACACTGTTTGTAGTAGCTGCCAAAAAGATATGTCAGATACAAAATAATTCTCTCTGGAAAACAATATAAACCCAGGAAAGAGTAAAAATAAGATAATTTTCAAAATTTGGTTTTAAAAAAATCACGCCGTAAATATCTTAACTTTTGCAATAAACTTGGTTGAACATCTATGATAAAGAGGAAGCGTCTCCGTGGTCGAATGGTTAACGACGTTGCATTCTAAACCTTCACCTCTCATCGCTGCTGGTTCGAATTCCCACGGGAGCTCGATTTGTAAGTGAGGAAGTGTCAATTCTTACGGATGACGGGAGGTTTACAGTACTGGTTCTACCCAGGAAAAGTGGGTGGATGCCTCCAACACAAAAAAAAATCGACCGTCATACTAGTATATAACCTTACATGTGTTGAAAATGACGTAAAACACCATACAAACAAACAATGATAAAGATCGAGTTTGAGTCTACCACCTACCACAATTTAGAGGTGTGTCAAATGCCTAGGCGATTGCTTGGTCAGCTGATTTTGATGATCGAAATTATGAATAGTCAATTAATTTACTCATATGTTGATTGACAAGAAACATAAGATAGGTTAGTATTTTATCACAACAATATAGAATAATTATTAAGAGTAAAATATTTGGTTTACAAGTTAAATTTTACATGCGATCCGATATATCATGCAAGTATTTATTTTAAGAGCTCTGCTCGGTCTTAGGCAGTGCCTAAAATTCATATTAATTGAGCCTTTCGAAATTGTGTATTTTGCACTGTGTGTCGAATCAAGAAGGATGCAATCGTTATTAGTATGTCTGGTTAAAGTATCCGAAACGTTTCTTTTTTGTAACAAAAGTGCGAAGTCGTTTGTTTAAAGGAAATACGGGCGTGCGTACGGCTTATATACTGAGCATAAACACAAATTAACTGTCGGAAATATACATATAACTATGACCATGTATGTCACGATTAGCCAGGTCCATTGTTTCCGTAAAGGTCATTTTGTCCGCAGAGGTCATTGTGTTCGCAGAGGTAATCTTTTCTGTAGAAGAAGCAATTGCGTTCGCTGATGCCATCGAGCATACGAATTAAATGAGGTGAAGTCTCGAGCATCATTTGCGGGTCATTATTCGTCGGTGGAAGCCGGCGAATATATTGTGATTATGTTTGATAAGTGCACTGGAAGGAGAAGTTATTAATGGGAACAATTTTATTTTGTGAAGTACTATTGAAGTATTATTTTTAACATATATCCAGATATGGTATTGACAATAAATGTTTCTTTAAACTGTATGTGCATAAATGAACTCTTTAGATAAAGTTGATTGTGTGCAGTGTGTATGCGTGTGTATAAATAATGATTACTCTGAAATTAATGTTTAAAACACGGCGCGTTATTTCACTGAATTTAACGGAGCGTGTATTTCTGAGTTTTAATGTTTCAAGTACTTCTCTCTATTGAAAATGGTGAACTAATTAGCCACATCTATGACAAGAGAGATGATTTTAATTTTGATATTGTTAATTATCCCCATTTAGATGGGATGTTCCCCGAGAAACTTCTTATGGGATCTATGTGTCTCAAATTATTCGTTTTACTAGAGCTTGTACTCGAATTGAGGACTTTAATATTCTTAATATTTTTATATTTAAAAAGCTACTCGAACAGGGCTACCATAACCATAAACTTCGTTAAACCTTTGCAACATTTTATTATCGTAATCCTGATCTTCTTTCCAAATATAAAAGTAATTTAAGAACTATTCTGCGACAAGGACTATCACAACCTGACTTCTATGGTGACGTGATTTACAAACTTCGTAAGATCGCTGGTCGTGATGACTTTCATACTATCTTTGTTAAACTTGTTAAAAGTTTTATCAAAAGAGGTTATGACCCTATCATTTTGCAACGCACTGCATGCTTGGTGGTGGACCCATATACAGTTCGCCACTATGCTTTCCTCTTTAATTGAGCGATGACCGGACATGCTGTGGACCCTATGATGACGTCTGCCTAAAACACAAAAAGACGGTGACGTTTGGTGTTTGTCTGTAATCCTGTCTTGTCGTGCCCTCAACGGTTTATTCTCTTGTTGCTCTGGCTTCTGCCAAGTCATTCAGTACATTCATTGTGGCTGCCTAGTCTATTTTGTTTTGTATTTATATATACACGAGCATTTTTGTGTTTTACTGATATTGCCTATTTGTGCCTTTTGGTTATAGAATAGTTCATGGCTTGGATTTCTTTATTTACATGTCCCGTTTTATTGGGATTACCGTAGGTTAAGTGTGAAGTTTGGTGCACCCTAAAACCTGGTTTAAACCCCTAGCGGCCTGTCTTTGCTACTGACCGTTCCAAGGCGGTAGCTCTATTATCAACCCGTTTTGTGTGTTGTGACGTTATATGTCTTTACTCCTTATTTATTCGTCATAAATCGTGTTTTTTGCTGACAGGATACAATTTATGGACACATACATTTTTATGTGGATAAAAACACAAAAGAAGATATTAAGTTTGATAAGAGTATTGTTCTATTTTTTATTTATTTTTTATCTTTCTCTTTATTTAATTTTCATTTTTATTTTTTTTGGAGCGGTCCTTAGATGGAAAATCAACTATTTTATTGCTAGGTTAATTTTTCTTCTTCAAAATAATGCTTCAAAATATATGCTACAAGTAATACATCGAAGAAAGTAATTATTTAAAGCGATAACTATAATTTTATTTTTGTTTAATTTGTTTAAACACGATTAAATAAATGCGATTAATCTCTGATCCTGCTAATTCGTTTCGCATTTTTCCCGCTCGCACACCGGTCGTAACATCCATCAGTTATTATGTTTGTGAATGAGAGTTTGAATAGAATGTTAATGATAATTTACGTAGAATGATAATGCACACAAGTATAGATTCATTATTCTAATATAAACATTGTGCGATGAATTTGATTATTTGATTGCCGTTTGTTCGTGAATTTATTTGTTTAATTTCCCATCTACCACCCATTCACTAACACCACCCATTCACTAACACCACCCATTCACTAACACCACTAACACCACCCATTCACTAACACCACCCATTCACTAACACCACCCATTCACTAACCAAAAACAGAGCATATCGTACATGATACTATAATTAAAATCTGAGGAACACATAGCAGAACTCGTGTTTTATTAATAATTATTTTCATTATTTCCTGTTTAATTCAATATACAAAACCTACTTTACATGATTTACAGAGGTATATATTGAAGCCCTTATACAAATTAGGAACGTGTTGAAAACTAATAATATGACTGGAATGAAACTTCACACCATGATGCAATGAGAGGAAATGCACTGTGCAAGAACCATAACTCTATCTTCATTCAAATAAGAATTATTGTCCCTTGTAATTTTAATCTTAGAATTCTTGTCCGGAGAATAACACAGACACTACTAATGTGACGTCACACAATCATAAAGGCAATGAGAGGAAGTACTCTGTGCAAGAACCATAACTCTGTCTTTACTCAAGTTAGAGTTATGTCTTTTGTAATTTCATACTTTGAATTCTTGTCCGGAGCATAACTAAAAAACTTCTAATGGGACTGGAATGAAACTTCAAACAATGATAAAGGTCAGTGAGAGGATAAGCAGAGTGTAAGAACCATAACTCCAGCTTCATTTAAATTAAAGTTATAGCCTTTTGTAATTTTCTCATAGAATTCTTGAAATGGAGCGTCCCTTGAAAAGTACTAGCATGGGTCTAGCATGAAAGGTCACACAATGATCGAGGAAGTGCAGAATGTAAGAACCAATACTCTGTCTTCATTCAAATTAGAGTTATTGCCCTTTGCAATTTCATATATACAACTTTTGTTACAACTCATAAACATTCAAAGAAAGCGTCCAGTTCTATCATAATGAACGCTACCATAATTAGTGGCTGCATTTTGCTTTGTACATGTTCTGTGTGGTAAATTATTTTACAAGCAAACTTTGCTGCGGCGACCTGATGTTGTGCACCATTTTTTCTTGTTTTTTTTTTTTAATATTGTTTTGTTGAGACTTGTGTCATTCTGTCTCCTGCTTTTTCCGTCCAATGGTGGGTAACTGAACATTTGTTGTTGTGGAAATATCGGATAACACCGGTATATATATACACCGGTAGCAGATATACGAAGAATAAATATCAGCAACATCCTTACCGGAAAATACATGCTTTGCATCAATATTTTTTCTTGTAATATGTGACTATGTTCCGGCTGAAGCAGTGCATCATTATGCAGGGCACATTAACTTTTGTAGCTAAACTTTGTTTAGCAAATAAACTGTGTTAAAAATTCTATCAACAGAGGCTATGACCCTATCATTTTGCAACGCACTGCATGTTTATTGGTGGACCCATTTACAGTTCTCCACTATGCTTTCTCTTTCATTGTGCGATGACTAGACAGATTGTGGACCCAATGATGACGTCTACCTAAATCCTTATAGGACGGTTGTCTTTAATCTTGCTCTGGCTTTTGCCAAGTCATTGAGTACTTACTTTGTGGCTTTCTAGGCTTTATATTATATATACATGATCATTTATGTGTTTTACTTATATTGCCTATTAATGCTGCCTTGTTTGTTAAAGATTATAACCCGGCGGTGATATCGTTATTTACACAGTCCCGTTTATTGGGATGATAATAGGATAAGAAGGAGGTTTGGTGCATCCTAAAACCTTGTTTAAACCTCAGCGGCCTTTTTTTGCCACTGACCGTTCCAAGGCGGTAGCCCTATTGTCAGACCTTTTATGTTTGTGATGTCTTATTTTACCTTTTGTTTATCTTTAAAGTTGTTCTTTGTTTCTGTGTGTGTTTGTGGTTGACTGTTGTCCTTATTTTTCCTGTTCGATTTTTATATCTACTTTTATTGAACGTTATTTATTGATACCTTTCAAAATAATACTATAAAACCTTGTTAACAGATGAAGAAAACGTTGCAGGTATTTGATAAAAAGAACGAGTTAAATACATGAAATTCAATGATGGCAGATAAAACAAGCTAAAGAGAAGAAATAGAATTTAGTGATGTTGCTAAACTATAGAAGAAAGAAAGAGATGGAGCGATTCGTATTAACTATATTGTATATTCTACGAAGCAGGATTATATATGAGACACAAAGATATCAAATCTAAAATAAACTCTAAAAGAGTTCATATTGCTTTTAAGTAAATTTCCAATGACAGTAGCCGTGTGCAATGTTTGTCTTGAAGCTCATGCCTGTATAAATACAACTGATATGTAAATAATTGTAAAGATATTTCATATGTCGCCTATCTACATACATAATGTATGTATTACACATACAAACAATAGAACCAATAGGACATACTTATAGCTAGATTATTCCATAAAATGTAACAAAACGCCTGTCTTGGAGGGTTTATATATGTAGTGCATGATGAAAGTGAGTACGAAATGTGACGAGGGCGAATCTTGATGGTCATATTTCCCATAGGCCTCCATTATAGACTTTTGGCCTACAACCCCTATTCCTATATCCAAAATGATGATAAAACCTAACTTTTTTAAAAGAACTATCTTAGAGACACTCAAAAATGACAAACAAATTGGGGTTAATCTGATGCTTTCTGCCTTTAATATTTCACTGAAAGTGGTCACCCCCAGAATGGCAGTCAACAAATTTTACTTTTTACAATACAATTGTATCCATAAAAATGCAAAATTCAGGCAAAATATCTTAAATCAACATGTTTTATGACGAAAACATAATATTTTGATGTTTTATGGGCATTTGTTATGATTTGTGTAATTTAATCCAATCAGACTCTACCTTACAATCTGACTATATGCCCTAACAGACCCTATACGTTTTTAAACCAATCAGAAGCCCCAAATCAATAGTAGTATCTGACCTAAATGATACACAGCATTGAGTGAAACGGGACATGCGCAGTGAAGCAGTCTATCCCCTCCCTTAAAATCCGAGTGATCCGAAGATTAAAAACTAACGCGACATATTAATTGAGCGTCACTTTAGAGCATTATCAAGACATGGTTAAAGTTTGTCGTGATACTTATCTAGACTTTGTTCTTATAAGTCGACTTATAAGGGCTTAAAAGTCGTCTTAATAGCTGAAAACAGTATCGCGACTAAATTATCTTGACGACAGTTATATGCCACCATAGATATCATACATGACGTGAACACTATTAGTTATTAGGATTCTTGACAGGGGACATGGGATCACATTCCCTGCCTGGAAATTATATTCTCCCGAGCCGTTAGGCGAGGGGGAATATATATTTCCAGGCAGGGAATGGGAGCCCATGTTCCCTGTCAAGAATCCTAATAACGAATTTGTCATACTTCAAAGTTGTAACCATTTATTTAAGAAAAAAAAGACAAACACACGATTTCATTTTTATTGCGCCAATTTTTCCGTAACGTGCCTCAAAATAGACGTTGTTTACTTTCGTGACGTCATCGCTCTAACGTCGTTAAATTTAGCGGATTTTTTTATAGAATAAACGTATTTTGTCACTATGGTAATGTTTTATTATCTGTAAAATTGCCAAAAAAAATACACTTACGATTATTTCAGACTTTTACACCTAGTGGAAAGCACAGAAAAGCGATAGGAAGGAACCAGTCGGCGGTTTCCAAAACGAATCGGCAACGTTATCGTCGCCATTTTGTTTTTGTGTATTTGAGTAATGGGGTTCGTCCTATGTTCACGTCTCGAGACGTAGACATGGGCTCATGTCTACGGCGCATTGACCAATGGAATCCTGAGAATTGTCTTTGCAGTATGACAAAACATTATATATAAGTCGGTAAACCATTTAGTGTTTATAACGTAAGGCAAATGTATAGATATGATACATGACGTAAACACAACATTATATATAAGTTGGTAAACCATTTAGTGTTTGTAAACCATTTAGTGTTTATAACGTAAGGTAAATGTATAGATATGATACATGACGTAAACACAACATTATAAATAAGGCGGTAAACCATTTAGTGTTTATAACGTAAGGTAAATGTATAGATATGATACATGACGTAAACACAACATTATATATAAGGTGGTAACCCATTTAGTGTTTATAACGTAAGGTAAATGTACAGATATCATACATGACGTAAACATAACATTATATATAAGGTGGTAAACCATTTAGTGCTTATAAGGTAAGATCAATGTTACCACATGTTTAACGTAATATAATTCACATAACGCCATGGTAAAAGTCAATGAATAATTAGCCTTTCCATATTTTAAAATAAATGTTTTAAATAGTCACCACTTTTCAAATATTTTGCTCCGAAATCAATTTTAAAGGGACACACGGTGATCTTCCCTTTAGTTTTCTACGTAAATTGTAAATTTATTACAATATATATATTTTTTTTTTAATAGTTCAAAGCATTGTTTTCACAATAATGACCGGATATATTGTGGACTCTATGATGATATCTATCTAAATACTTTAAGTACGGTAACGTTTGATGTTTGTCTTAAATCTTGTCGTATCGTACCCTGAATTCAGACTTTTTAAGCTTTTGTTGTTGTTTTTTATGTTCATATATACATGATCATATATGTCTTATACTGATATTCCTTATTAATGCTTCCTTGTTTGTTAAAACATATAGACAGGTGTGGATCTCTTTATTTACACTGTACCGTTTTATTGGGATGACAACAGGGTAATAGTGAGGACTGGTGCTACCTAGAACCTGGTTTAAACCCTCAGGGACATTTTCCCACTGACAGTTCCAAGGCGGTAGCCCTATTGCCAACCCGTTTGTGTTTGGGATGGCACATGCCTTGCTTCTCTATACATTGTAATTGTAGTTTGTTTTAATGCGTGTTTTGGTTGACTCTGTTCTACTAAAAGAGTATGATAATGGACCTTTGGAAACGGCCGAACACGACACATACAAAATATTGTAGTCTCGGTTTGATTGAGACTGTTCATGAACGGTAGTGAAATATGCTAGCTACCGCTCACGCCCTCTAGCCCCGGGTTGAGCAGAACTCAATATTCATAAAATCAATAGTACATAATTTTAACTATCCCGAAGATGGCATGCATATGGCGGTGGACATAGGGATTTTCCTCCCCCATGTCCAGCGGCGTATGGTCCCAGTATCTAACAAAATGCTATGCACCGAAGAGCGAAATAAACAAAACGGAATTTAGTTGGGAGCAGCGGTTATGAAGCCTGCGTATCACAAGTAACAGCCAAAAGACTAAATTAAAAAGCAGACAACATATCCTATGAGTGGTTAAACAATACCCAGAGCATTTTATCGCCCGGAGTAGTGGAATCACCGAATCGAAAATTAAGAAAACAAAAGCAATTGAAAATGTACCACCGATAAATAAAAAGCCATGTTTTATGTTCGACAGTTATACCAACGTGTATATGTATTAATAATTTACTTGCAGGACAAGCAACTATGTGCGTTAACGATGGAGACTGTGCTGCGGTGATGCCAGCCTGCCCCCACCACCACGCTTACATTTGTGAGCATTCAGCACATCATGGCCACAAGACCTGTCAGTGTCCTCAAGCAAAAAGTAGGCTAACCTTATTTATATCGTTAGAAAATGTAACTATAACATTCAATCATTTGTTAATTAAAATCATGCTATTATTTATACGGTATAGGTATTAGTAATGTGTAGTCGACGTGAAATTATTACATCCGTCTTTGAAATAAAACGAAGGAAATGGACTTTATTATTTTTTTGTTTCATTTTGCTGATTTTGAGTATCTACAAGTAAAGACCTATTCAATTATTTGATGAGATCAGAGAATTCATTTTTGAGACTCTTATTTTTCAACATTCCAGTAATGTGTATTGATAATTATTTTTTAGGACAAGTAACTGGGTGTAGTGGCGATGGCGAATGCGCCGGTATGGTCTGTCCGCACCACCATGCTGCGATATGTGAACAGGCGAATGCCCACGGCCACAGAGTCTGTCAGTGTCCTGTAGTATAAACATCATTAAAATTCGTTAAACAACGTTTTCTTCTGTTTTATTTGCTATTAGAAAATATAACCATGACATTCAATCCCTTTAATATGTATACAGTATATGTAATGCGTAGTCGACGTGAAATGATTACATTCGTCTTTAAAATGGTCTATTATTTTGTTGTTTCATTATGAGATTTGCTAATTGTGAACATCTTGAAGTAAAGACCTATACAATTATTTGATGAGATCAAATCAAGAGTTGAATTCATGAATTCAAGTGTTGAACCATCTATTCAAGTGCTGAGCCCTTCTATTCAAGTGTTGAACCCATCTATTCAAGAGTTGAATTCATCAATTCAAATGTTGAGCTCATCAATTAAAGTGTTATTTCTTCCCGTCCTATAGAGATGGTGGCGTCATCGTTGTTTCAGTGTGGTTTCACGCTGTACCATAAACGGTTTTTGGACTAGGGGCTTTTCAAGCCCTAGTACTTAGCAGGCGACAAAATTCGAGCACGCTAGAAGCCGCAACAGATCGTCACTGACGAAATGTATCACTACGCTAACAGACAGAGCGTCAGCTGTCATTTTGGTGTTCATTCGCATAAAATGCATATTCATAGGGGCCCCGGGCCTAAATTCATCAAATGTTTGAGCACAAGAATCAGACTCAGACTCAAAATCTCATTTATTTGCAAACCCTATCAACACAAAAGTATGGGTAAGAATGGTCGATAGTGGTGAGTTATCGTTACTAACTAGGTGGCGCTATGTGTCCCGGGCCCTCATTCGAATTACTTCAATTGATATCGCACTCAAAGCAAAGCAAATTTACTTCCGCGTTTTATAGAATTAATTAAAACTTCTTAAAATGCCGAAAACTTGTTGCTCCGTACCTGATTGTCACGAAAGAGGAGGTCACGAATACCCGAGTGATCCTGTAAGAAAGGCGAAATGGATACAGGCCGTCCGACGCCTTGATGAAAAGACTATGAAAATGTGGACGCCAACAAAATCATCCGTCGTTTGTAAGAAACACTTCACACCGGATGACTACGTAAAGGAAACTATTTTTGGTATGATAATCTGATAGAAAACTATTTAAATGC
The DNA here is from genome assembly GCA_037043455.1 of Cyrtodaria siliqua. Lineage (NCBI taxonomy): Eukaryota > Metazoa > Mollusca > Bivalvia > Adapedonta > Hiatellidae > Cyrtodaria > Cyrtodaria siliqua. The sequence goes on from JAWPHD010011566.1 coordinate 50,419, forward strand.
TTAACTTTAACATGTTTTCATATTGAAAGTTGTTCTATATCAAAACGAAAGTATCGATTGACTATTATAATTAAGGAGTGGGTGGGGTAATGTTTATTTAGGTGTAAGCCGACAATTGATGGGTCGTGTTATCCAAGATATTTTTTTCTGTTTCGGTGTTTACACTGTTGATAAAGTGAAAGCAGACTAACCTAATGTATAACTATTCATACCCCAATTTCCAAGCATCATTTTTTTTCTTAATTCACAATTCAAACATGGCAATGCTTTCAGTATGTTCCAGATACATCAATAATGCTATTCATATCACAAAATAAGCATTAAAATAAGGAAAATGTATTTTTAAACAAGAAGAAACAAGGATTATTTATAACCGCCATTATGAAACTACCCCACGGAAGCATTAAAACATTCATAAAAACAACATATTGCATATCAATTAATTATAGGGAAATAATAAGTGAAAACACGTTTTTATTTATTTAATTTTGTTTATTTTAAGGATTAAAACCCAGATATGAAAGGCTCCTGGCAACAGCAGTGCCAAGTATTTTTCCTTGGACTCCAACCGAAGCCAAAGCTGCAAAAAGTAGAAAGGAAAGAGCACAAACAAGAGAATGTAAAAAAGAAGAATGGGATCATCTTTGCAAAGAGGACTTGGAGAGAAGTTTCAGTGAACAGGTCGATTGCACAGAAGAAATAATAGATGATGAATTCTACACGGCGACTCCTTTATTCGAAGAAGAATTCACGGTAAAAAACTCCACGACCCAAACTGATGAGACGCCAATGTTTTCCATTGAGAAATTTTCTTCAAACAATGAATTAATACATTTTTATACAGGTCTGGAGTCTTATGCTAAATTCATGTTTGTGTTGGATTCACTGGGACCTGCTGCATACTGTTTGAAGTATATATATATTTTCAAATAGCAGGTGTATCTATTGAAAATCAGATGTTTATGACTTTGATGAAGTTAAGGCGATATTCAACAAACTTTGAACTGTCCACCTTTTTCTCCATTTCTGAATCCAGTGTTAAAAATATAGTTTATACATGGATTATTTTTATGTCGAAACAGTGGAGGGAAGCCAATATATGGCCAAGCCAGAATCTTGTGAGATATTTCATGCCATCCGATTTTAAATTAAAATTTCCGAAAACAAGAATCATTATTGATGGAACCGAATGCCCAATAAAAAACCCTAAAGCACCTAGAGCTCAACAATCTACATATTCTACATACAAAAACAGAAACACTATTAAAATTCTTGTTGGTTCGACACCTGGTGGATTAGTCAACTACATTTCCAAGCTTATGGAGGATCTACTAGTGACAGGCAGATTGTTGAGCGATGTAAAATTGTTAGTGCCTGTGACCCTGGAGATAGTGTGATGGCAGACAAGGGATTTAATGTCCAAGATTTATTTGCAACAGCAAATGTGCATGTTAACATTCCGACTTTCTTCAGAAAAAAAAACCGAATGACAGGAAAAATTGTTGTAAATGACAGAAAAATTTCTAGTAAAAGAGTTCATATTGAACGAATAATTGGGCTGGGGAAGACATACAGAATTTTAATGTGTCCTTTAACAGGCACTGAAACAAAGTTGTCGTCTCATATAACATATGTCTGTTTTATGTTGTGTAATTTTAAAACATGTATTGTTTCAAAACATGCTTAGTTAATAGTACTTATAAATAACAAGTATACTTGTTTGTAGTTGGGCAATTTTTAAAAAAGAAATCGTTTGCCGTGCTCCTACCTACTCACTTAAAATAGCAGCTACCGCAAATTTTTTATTGACTTTCAAAGCATCGGATTTTTTCCGCATGATTTCTGTCTATTTTGGTTGAAAATGGCAATACAAAATCAAAATTTGGTAAAAATAAAAAATTAGCTATGTACCTACCCACATGAAAAATGATGGGTCGGAGCACAAACATTTTTTAAGGGATGGCCTTGTTAAAGAAACAGAACACATTTGTGGTTATTTATATAATTGTTTATATAATTATTTCATTGAGATGCATTGACATGGTAAACTAACAATTATTATTATACTTTATGACAACTTTGCAGTAATTTTACAAAAGATTTTTTTTTCATTTTCAGAATTCTAATCTGCCAATTCTGGGTTGTAGTAGACAATTAAGACTTTAAAATATTGGTGCACTTTTAGTAATAGTACATGTGACATATTTATCAGCATTCAAGTTCATTTAATTAAAAAAAGTAATTTATATTCAAACTGGACTGGAGGTACATTCCAGTGCTCATCCATGAATTTTTGTGATCTGGCAGGCACCGACCTTCTGCAAGCCAGCTGGAAAGTTTTGTGACATCAATTTTTTTTTCTTAGTTGGGCTCGAACCGACACTGGCGACAGGTCAAAAACACTTTCAGCTGAGGTCGCTTTTTTAATTACACTTAATGTGTTATTAATACTACCATCGGGGCGTAGCTATAGCCAAATTGACTATACGCACAGAGCAATTCACTTGGTGTTGCTAGTGGGGTTTGTGGGACATCCCCACCTCCCCCCTCAGATTTTTTTCAAAACTTACAATGCAAATCCTGACTTTTGGCGCAAGTGCATTTTATTTATCTGCCACATCACACAAATATCCGCATTTCTGAACGGAAATATATTTTGCATTATTTTATTTTATAACCAGATGCATATGTAAAATTACTTGTGTGAACCATGTGCTGTTGATAGTGATATTCATTTTCTTTTCTCTGCAGTATACATTAGTATAAATAAACAGGGAAATGTACTAAGATTGGCTTTTTCGATTTTTTTTCCACATTTATTTAATATCTGAAATATCTAGCTTTCAATCATAAACTAACTTGACAAGTTACACATGGAAATGTGTAACTGTGCGTATACTGCAGGGAATAAAATAAGACAACACAGTGAACTGTTGTCGGGTATTAAAGGAATACACACATTATGCCATGCAATAATATAATTTATCACATAATTTGCAGTGCAGGAGTGTAATAAACACATAACATATTTTTGATATTAACCTAGTGTTATATCACTTCCAATTTATCGCTCGGTGTTTTCCGTGGTGTTTTCCGTATAACTCGGCTCTCGTACGTAAAATACCGAACTTCTTTCCGACTTGCCCGAATATATAAATGACGTCAATTTGTCATGGTTAAATGACGTTATTTTGAGACATTACGTTATAGAGGTGATCTGTTAAATAAATGGTAAATCTACCATTTACCTGAGTTATGTGATAAAAAGAATCTTACAATCGTGCTTGTTTATTATTGAATTTATTAAACTCGTTGGCAAAATTAATATAATGCTCGGCAGAGCCTCGCATAATATCTTTTTGGCAACTCGTTTAATAAATTCAATAATAAATGAGTACTCTTATAAGATCCTCTATAAATGACACGACAAAAAATTGTATCTTCACAAATTTATGTAACGCACCGGTGTATAGGAGTATGCCCAGCTACACCACTGATTGACACAAACATGATAATTGACCATATATGTATACTTTCTTCATATTTTCATACAAAGAGATTTTTAAAAAAAAATAAAATACTTGAAAATTTGATTACTTTATTTTGTGTTGTTATTTCTTATAATCAAACTTTGCTTAAAATTAAAATAAATACAAAGTTAATCTACTGTTGAATTTATAAATATTGGAGATATGTTTCCGGTTAGGGCCATAGGTAGCGCACAGGATTACTAATACAGGGGTGGTGAGTTTGAACCCCTTGCGGATCAGTCTCTGTGATGATCTGTTATGAACTTTGTTCTATGCAATGCAAATTTGTCTCCAACTACTGATAATACACAGGCCAAATCCTTAGTTGAAATAAGAGAAATTAATGCTAAAAGGGTATAAACAAATTTGCAAAATTAAAAACATTACGAAATTTTACAACACAAAATTGAAATTAATGTTTTTTAAATTCAGGTTGATGCAAATTAAAAATTGAATTCAGTCAATGCTTTTTAAATATATGGGTACTCAGTCTACATATGATTTGTAAAACTGTTTTTCAAGAAGAATCATCTTGAAATGGCTGTCGAAGAAAAGTTTCAACTGACCGACCATTCTTGATATGAAAGTGTCATTTCTTTGAATATCAAAATATTTTATGTCTTTAATCTTCAAGTTGTCTGCTGTACAAATTATCAATGAGCACGTTTGAGCTCCAGTACACAAAAGCTGGCCTTGTATTTGAAAATAGTAACTATCATTCATATCAAGGGAATACTGTCCACTGTCGTTACAATTTAAATAAGGCACAGTGTTAGCAGATATAAATTTGTCTCTTGCCGAATAAGGACATTTAACTTCAACAACATGCGTTGAATCAATAATACCATCTGGTGAAGAGGCTAAAAATGGATATTGTTTTGAAACCACTAAACCGCAGGAATGTACAGTCTTGCCGGTATCTTCCATAAATCGAGTTATAGCAACTGATTCATATTTGTGTCCATGCTCTAATGGGGCAGCTTTAATTTTTCTGGTTTCAACTAATGATCTGGCCAGCTTATTTGTATCTGTCCTGTCTGTTGATTTGCAGATTTTACCAAACATTGAAGATGGTAGGCGTTTCGTACGTTCTTCTTTCCATAAATCATTTGCACTTTGACCCATTGTTTTTTTCTCAATGTCAATAATTGTTTTGTCACTTATTTTTGTTACAAAAATTTGTTCAAGAAAGTTTTCTTCTGGAGAAAGCTTCAGATAGTCGTGATCTAATGCAACGGCTTTAGTGTTTGCCGGTTCAAAAGTTTGAAATATTGGCATTTTGGAAATGCCAGGAAAATTTAAACATGCATTTCTAAAATGATCTTGGTAATTAACTGTATTTCTGAAATGCTCTGGTCTTGGGTCAAAGTCAATGTTTGTCAACTCATCTGCACCTGGCATATCCAGTGAATTGGCCTTTAGTGGACTCCCAATATATTTTTTACATTTATGAAAACTTTGCAGTTTTTGGGTGCATGTTTCTTCTGTTTTTATTGTCATTTTCTTGCAAAACATTGCTGCACCATACAGTACTGTGCACACATGTTTGCAGTGAGCTTGTGGTCCCATTCCAGAAGCACATTCACACTGCGCCTGTATAACTGACCCCGCTGAATTTAGTTCAATATCAATCGTGTAACACACACCCTTCTTCATTTCTGCATGACAGCTTGATTTTATGAACACACCATCCTTTCCTGGTGACATCCGGAAATACCTTAAAAACTGTTCATTGTATAGTCTCTGAATACGTTCATCCAGAGTTTTCTCATGCTGGGCCAGATACTTGTTCACATTGTCGAGCTCTGTTTTAGGAAATTTTGAGTCCGAGTTGACATCCGCATACGATGTGGCATCTGGTATTGTCATGGTGTATTCAGGCTCTAAAGTCTCTACTTTACCAAAGTTTCGATTTCTCTCGTAAGTCACTAATCTGAAGAAAAAAATGGGGAAACATTTAAGATTTTTCTTTTACATCAGAACACACAGCAGTACAAATAAATCCGCAAACAAAACGTCGATAATTTTAAATACCCCACCCACCACAGCAACATTATCAATGTTTGAAACAAACGAAATGGGCAAATATAAATTATTTCTTCATCTTTTATTTAAACAAATATAAGAAAGAAGAGAGAAAAATATATTATAATGTTCAAAATTACGCTAAATATCCAAAAGATAAGCGGAACAAATATTAAAAGTGACCAAAGTCGCCTTCGGAATCTCCGCGACGGCATTTTACTTTCGTTTTCAAAGACAATGTGTTTTCTCTTATGACTGGAAATTTACGTACCTTTCAACCAATTCATTCTTACGACCAGAAAGTCTAGCACCCCTACTTTTTAATTCCGCCTTCAATTCTGGAATTGTTAATAATCCGAACTTGGATTCCATTTTTTTAAGAGTCGAGTCTTTGTTGTGATTTTATGAAAGTGATGCGTAATCGTTATCAGGATTCTGGTGGCCCGGGAGCAGTGGCGCCAGCCTGCGGTTGGCAGGGGAAGATAACCGACTATTGTCTGCCAAATTGGTCGATAGTGGTGAGTTATCGTTACTAACTAGGTGGCGCTATGTGTCCCGGGCCCTCATTCGAATTACTTCAATTGATATCGCACTCAAAGCAAAGCAAATTTACTTCCGCGTTTTATAGAATTAATTAAAACTTCTTAAAATGCCGAAAACTTGTTGCTCCGTACCTGATTGTCACGAAAGAGGAGGTCACGAATACCCGAGTGATCCTGTAAGAAAGGCGAAATGGATACAGGCCGTCCGACGCCTTGATGAAAAGACTATGAAAATGTGGACGCCAACAAAATCATCCGTCGTTTGTAAGAAACACTTCACACCGGATGACTACGTAAAGGAAACTATTTTTGGTATGATAATCTGATAGAAAACTATTTAAATGCTTAACTTTAACATGTTTTCATATTGAAAGTTGTTCTATTTCAAAACGAAAGTATCGATTGACTATTATAATTAAGGAGTGGGTGGGGTAATGTTTATTTAGGTGTAAGCCGACAATTGATGGGTCGTGTTATCCAAGATATTTTTTTCTGTTTCGGTGTTTACACTGTTGATAAAGTGAAAGCAGACTAACCTAATGTATAACTATTCATACCCCAATTTCCAAGCATCATTTTTTTTCTTAATTCACAATTCAAACATGGCAATGCTTTCAGTATGTTCCAGATACATCAATAATGCTATTCATATCACAAAATAAGCATTAAAATAAGGAAAATGTATTTTTAAACAAGAAGAAACAAGGATTATTTATAACCGCCATTATGAAACTACCCCACGGAAGCATTAAAACATTCATAAAAACAACATATTGCATATCAATTAATTATAGGGAAATAATAAGTGAAAACACGTTTTTATTTATTTAATTTTGTTTATTTTAAGGATTAAAACCCAGATATGAAAGGCTCCTGGCAACAGCAGTGCCAAGTATTTTTCCTTGGACTCCAACCGAAGCCAAAGCTGCAAAAAGTAGAAAGGAAAGAGCACAAACAAGAGAATGTAAAAAAGAAGAATGGGATCATCTTTGCAAAGAGGACTTGGAGAGAAGTTTCAGTGAACAGGTCGATTGCACAGAAGAAATAATAGATGATGAATTCTACACGGCGACTCCTTTATTCGAAGAAGAATTCACGGTAAAAAACTCCACGACCCAAACTGATGAGACGCCAATGTTTTCCATTGAGAAATTTTCTTCAAACAATGAATTAATACATTTTTATACAGGTCTGGAGTCTTATGCTAAATTCATGTTTGTGTTGGATTCACTGGGACCTGCTGCATACTGTTTGAAGTATATATATATTTTCAAATAGCAGGTGTATCTATTGAAAATCAGATGTTTATGACTTTGATGAAGTTAAGGCGATATTCAACAAACTTTGAACTGTCCACCTTTTTCTCCATTTCTGAATCCAGTGTTAAAAATATAGTTTATACATGGATTATTTTTATGTCGAAACAGTGGAGGGAAGCCAATATATGGCCAAGCCAGAATCTTGTGAGATATTTCATGCCATCCGATTTTAAATTAAAATTTCCGAAAACAAGAATCATTATTGATGGAACCGAATGCCCAATAAAAAAAACTAAAGCACCTAGAGCTCAACAATCTACATATTCTACATACAAAAACAGAAACACTATTAAAATTCTTGTTGGTTCGACACCTGGTGGATTAGTCAACTACATTTCCCAAGCTTATGGAGGATCTACTAGTGACAGGCAGATTGTTGAGCGATGTAAAATTGTTAGTGCCTGTGACCCTGGAGATAGTGTGATGGCAGACAAGGGATTTAATGTCCAAGATTTATTTGCAACAGCAAATGTGCATGTTAACATTCCGACTTTCTTCAGAAAGAAAAACCGAATGACAGGAAAAATTGTTGTAAATGACAGAAAAATTTCTAGTAAAAGAGTTCATATTGAACGAATAATTGGGCTGGGGAAGACATACAGAATTTTAATGTGTCCTTTAAAAGGCACTGAAACAAAGTTGTCGTCTCATATAACATATGTCTGTTTTATGTTGTGTAATTTTAAAACATGTATTGTTTCAAAACATGCTTAGTTAATAGTACTTATAAATAACAAGTATACTTGTTTGTAGTTGGGCAATTTTTAAAAAAGAAATCGTTTGCCGTGCTCCTACCTACTCACTTAAAATAGCAGCTACCGCAAATTTTTTATTGACTTTCAAAGCATCGGATTTTTTCCGCATGATTTCTGTCTATTTTGGTTGAAAATGGCAATACAAAATCAAAATTTGGTAAAAATAAAAAATTAGCTATGTACCTACCCACATGAAAAATAATGGGTCGGAGCACAAACATTTTTTAAGGGATGGCCTTGTTAAAGAAACAGAACACATTTGTGGTTATTTATATAATTGTTTATATAATTATTTCATTGAGATGCATTGACATGGTAAACTAACAATTATTATTATACTTTATGACAACTTTGCAGTAATTTTACAAAAGATTTTTTTTTTCATTTTCAGAATTCTAATCTGCCAATTCTGGGTTGTAGTAGACAATTAAGACTTTAAAATATTGGTGCACTTTTAGTAATAGTACATGTGACATATTTATCAGCATTCAAGTTCATTTAATTAAAAAAAGTAATTTATATTCAAACTGGACTGGAGGTACATTCCAGTGCTCATCCATGAATTTTTGTGATCTGGCAGGCACCGACCTTCTGCAAGCCAGCTGGAAAGTTTTGTGACATCAAGTTTTTTTGGAAAGTTTTGTGACATCAAGTTTTTTTTCCTAGTTGGGCTCGAACCGACACTGGCGACAGGTCAAAAACACTTTCAGCTGAGGTCGCTTTTTTAATTACACTTAATGTGTTATTAATACTACCATCGGGGCGTAGCTATAGCCAAATTGACTATACGCACAGAGCAATTCACTTGGTGTTGCTAGTGGGGTTTGTGGGACATCCCCACCTCCCCCCTCAGATTTTTTTCAAAACTTACAATGCAAATCCTGACTTTTGGCGCAAGTGCATTTTATTTATCTGCCACATCACAAAAATATCCGCATTTCTGAACGGAAATATATTTTGCATTATTTTATTTTATAACCAGATGCATATGTAAAATTACTTGTGTGAACCATGTGCTGTTGATAGTGATATTCATTTTCTTTTCTCTGCAGTATACATTAGTATAAATAAACAGGGAAATGTACTAAGATTGGCTTTTTCGATTTTTTTTCCACATTTATTTAATATCTGAAATATCTAGCTTTCAATCATAAACTAACTTGACAAGTTACACATGGAAATGTGTAACTGTGCGTATACTGCAGGGAATAAAATAAGACAACACAGTGAACTGTTGTCGGGTATTAAAGGAATACACACATTATGCCATGCAATAATATAATTTATCACATAATTTGCAGTGCAGGAGTGTAATAAACACATAACATATTTTTGATATTAACCTAGTGTTATATCACTTCCAATTTATCGCTCGGTGTTTTCCGTGGTGTTTTCCGTATAACTCGGCTCTCGTACGTAAAATACCGAACTTCTTTCCGACTTGCCCGAATATATAAATGACGTCAATTTGTCATGGTTAAATGACGTTATTTTGAGACATTACGTTATAGAGGTGATCTGTTAAATAAATGGTAAATCTACCATTTACCTGAGTTATATGATAAAAAGAATCTTACAATCGTGCTTGTTTATTATTGAATTTATTAAACTCGTTGGCAAAATTAATATAATGCTCGGCAGAGCCTCGCATAATATCTTTTTGGCAACTCGTTTAATAAATTCAATAATAAATGAGTACTCTTATAAGATCCTCTATAAATGACACGACAAAACATTGTATCTTCACAAATTTATGTAACGCACCGGTGTATAGGAGTATGCCCAGCTACACCACTGATTGACACAAACATGATAATTGACCATATATGTATACTTTCTTCATATTTTCATACAAAGAGATTTTTAAAAAAAAATAAAATACTTGAAAATTTGATTACTTTATTTTGTGTTGTTATTTCTTATAATCAAACTTTGCTTAAAATTAAAATAAATACAAAGTTAATCTACTGTTGAATTTATAAATATTGGAGATATGTTTCCGGTTAGGGCCATAGGTAGCGCACAGGATTACTAATCCAGGGGTGGTGAGTTTGAACCCCTTGCGGATCAGTCTCTGTGATGATCTGTTATGAACTTTGTTCTATGCAATGCAAATTTGTCTCCAACTACTGATAATACACAGGCCAAATCCTTAGTTGAAATAAGAGAAATTAATGCTAAAAGGGTATAAACAAATTTGCAAAATTAAAAACATTACGAAATTTTACAACACAAAATTGAAATTAATGTTTTTTAAATTCAGGTTGATGCAAATTAAAAATTGAATTCAGTCAATGCTTTTTAAATATATGGGTACTCAGTCTACATATGATTTGTAAAACTGTTTTTCAAGAAGAATCATCTTGAAATGGCTGTCGAAGAAAAGTTTCAACTGACCGACCATTCTTGATATGAAAGTGTCATTTCTTTGAATATCAAAATATGTTATGTCTTTAATCTTCAAGTTGTCTGCTGTACAAATTATCAATGAGCACGTTTGAGCTCCAGTACACAAAAGCTGGCCTTGTATTTGAAAATAGTAACTATCATTCATATCAAGGGAATACTGTCCACTGTCGTTACAATTTAAATAAGGCACAGTGTTAGCAGATATAAATTTGTCTCTTGCCGAATAAGGACATTTAACTTCAACAACATGCGTTGAATCAATAATACCATCTGGTGAAGAGGCTAAAAATGGATATTGTTTTGAAACCACTAAACCGCAGGAATGTACAGTCTTGCCGGTATCTTCCATAAATCGAGTTATAGCAACTGATTCATATTTGTGTCCATGCTGTAATGGGGCAGCTTTAATTTTTCTGGTTTCAACTAATGATCTGGCCAGCTTATGTGTATCTGTCCTGTCTGTTGATTTGCAGATTTTACCAAACATTGAAGATGGTAGGCGTTTCGTACGTTCTTCTTTCCATAAATCATTTGCACTTTGACCCATTGTTTTTTTCTCAATGTCAATAATTGTTTTGTCACTTATTTTTGTTACAAAAATTTGTTCAAGAAAGTTTTCTTCTGGAGAAAGCTTCAGATAGTCGTGATCTAATGCAACGGCTTTAGTGTTTGCCGGTTCAAAAGTTTGAAATATTGGCATTTTGGAAATGCCAGGAAAATTTAAACATGCATTTCTAAAATGATCTTGGTAATTAACTGTATTTCTGAAATGCTCTGGTCTTGGGTCAAAGTCAATGTTTGTCAACTCATCTGCACCTGGCATATCCAGTGAATTGGCCTTTAGTGGACTCCCAATATATTTTTTACATTTATGAAAACTTTGCAGTTTTTGGGTGCATGTTTCTTCTGTTTTTATTGTCATTTTCTTGCAAAACATTGCTGCACCATACAGTACTGTGCACACATGTTTGCAGTGAGCTTGTGGTCCCATTCCAGAAGCACATTCACACTGCGCCTGTATAACTGACCCCGCTGAATTTAGTTCAATATCAATCGTGTAACACACACCCTTCTTCATTTCTGCATGACAGCTTGATTTTATGAACACACCATCCTTTCCTGGTGACATCCGGAAATACCTTAAAAACTGTTCATTGTATAGTCTCTGAATACGTTCATCCAGAGTTTTCTCATGCTGGGCCAGATACTTGTTCACATTGTCGAGCTCTGTTTTAGGAAATTTTGAGTCCGAGTTGACATCCGCATACGATGTGGCATCTGGTATTGTCATGGTGTATTCAGGCTCTAAAGTCTCTACTTTACCAAAGTTTCGATTTCTCTCGTAAGACACTAATCTGAAGATAAAAATGGGGAAACATTTAAGATTTTTCTTTTACATCAGAACACACAGCAGTACAAATAAATCCGCAAACAAAACGTCGATAATTTTAAATACCCCACCCACCACAGCAACATTATCAATGTTTGAAACAAACGAAATGGGCAAATATAAATTATTTCTTCATCTTTTATTTAAACAAATATAAGAAAGAAGAGAGAAAAATATATTATAATGTTCAAAATTACGCTAAATATCCAAAAGATAAGCGGAACAAATATTAAAAGTGACCAAAGTCGCCTTCGGAATCTCCGCGACGGCATTTTACTTTCGTTTTCAAAGACAATGTTTTTTCTCTTATGACTGGAAATTTACGTACCTTTCAACCAATTCATTCTTACGACCAGAAAGTCTAGCACCCCTACTTTTTAATTCCGCCTTCAATTCTGGAATTGTTAATAATCCGAACTTGGATTCCATTTTTTTAAGAGTCGAGTCTTTGTTGTGATTTTATGAAAGTGATGCGTAATCGTTATCAGGATTCTGGTGGCCCGGGAGCAGTGGCGCCAGCCTGCGGTTGGCAGGGGAAGATAACCGACTATTGTCTGCCATTGTAATTTTCAGACATTTCGTGTTAAATTACCTTTAAAATTACTCCTTTCTGTAAGTAAATATAGCAATTTGCTTGTAAAATTGTTTTTATTTGAAATTAAAAAATTTGAAATTTTGCGTTGAGTCCGATTCTTGTGCTCAAAAGTTTGATCAATATTAGGCCTGGCCTTTGTAGAGAAGAAATATTCTCCGGATCAGACAAATACCTTCTAAATCGTAAATAAGCTGTGGGAAATGGAAAGAAAATTGAAGAATGTGATGTTTGGGCCTATACTTTTTTTTCTACTAAGACAAGAAACAAGATGATATATTTTATCTCGAAATATTATAAACCCCGTACATCCAGCTTTGCAAACCTGGGATAAAGTAGCTCTTTTGCATATTAATGTCGAAAGGATCAATGTTTCCGAGAAAAAGTAGTTATTTTTCAGCAAAAAAGAATAGAGGTAAACATTTGCGATATCAGCGGGAAAATGGAACATCCGTCACCTAATGGAGACAATCTTAAAGAAAGTCTTCGTCAAAATGTTATAATTGCAGAATTTACAAATTGTATTAATTACTACGCTGTAGAAGCGGCATTTCAGACGCGAGAGATTGAACTGATCACGAGTTGATTTCATGACCCGCGATCACTATTAATCGAGTGGAGAAGATTTTTTTCGAATCCGACTTTGTACAGATATGAATAATGTTGCTCCGAATTAATAAATGATGGAATACATACCACAATAAAAAATATGTAAACAATAATAAAATTAGATGTATTTTTCCAAAAAGAATAACTCATACGGCCCATATTTCTATCCGGTGCAAGCGTCGGAATAATTACAATCTGATCCCTTCGAACTCAAGAAGACGCTTTCCACCAGTTTTGTGAACAGGTCAGTGCATACAATGTTCATAAATGCAAATACACCATGTACACTCAACAGAACTGTTCAATTTCCAAAGCCCCTAGTCCATCAGTGCTTTCAGCACTTTGATTTCTTTGTTTGTGGTACAGTGTGGGTCTACGGTGCCATTGCGTTTGGGTGCTGTAATTTTTATAGGACCATTTTTATCATTTTTTAGCTTTAGTGAACTCATCATTTCTACTTTTCATTTAATCAAGCTCTGTATGGCTCGACAATTCAATTGTTGAGAACATCAATTTAAGTGTTGAGATCATTAGTTGACTATCACAACCTGACTTCTGTGGTGACGTAATCAAATGAGTTTATAATGACTCCGCCATTTTACTGCACACTGCATGTTTAGGGGTCGACTTGTTTCGGCTCATTTGCAGTAAGTCACGATGATTGTGCGATGACCGGACAAATTGTGGACCCTATGATGACGTCTATGATGACCGGACAGACTGTGGACCCTATGATGATGTCTATGATGACCGGACAGATTGTGGACCCTATGATGATGTCTATGATGACCGGACAGACTTTAGACCCTATGATGACGTCAATGATGACCGGACAGACTGTGGACACTATGATGACGTCAATGATGACCAGACAGACTGTGGACACTATGATGACGTCTATGATGACCAGACAGACTGTGGACACTATGATGACGTCTATGATGACGGGACAGTCTGTGGACACTATGATGACGTCTATGATTATCAGACAGACTGTGGACACTATGATGACGTCTATGATGATCAGACAGACTGTGGACCCTATAATGACGTCTATGATGACCGGACAGACTGTGGACACTATGATGACGTCTATGATGACCAGACAGACTGTGGACACTATGATGACCGGACAGACTGTGGACACTATGATGACGTCTATGATGACCAGACAGACTGTGGACCCTATGATGACGTCTATGATGACCGGACAGACTGTGGACCCTATGACGACGTCTATGATGACCGGACAGACTGTGGACCCTATGATGACGTCTATGATGACCGGACAGATTGTGGACCCTATGATGACGTCTATGATGACCGGACAGATTGTTGACCCTATGATGACGTCTATGATGACCGGACAGACTGTGGACACTATGATGACGTCTATGCTGACCGGACAGACTGTGGTCCCTATGATGACGTCAATGAAGACCGGACAGACTGTGGACACTATGATGACGTCCATGATGACCAGACAGACTGTGGACCCTACGATGACGTCTATGATGACCGGACAGATTGTGGACACTATGATGACGTCTATGATGACCGGACAGATTGTGGACACTATGATGAAGTCTATGATGACCAGACAGACTGTGGACCCTACGATGACGTCTATGATGACCGGACAGATTGTGGACCCTATGATGACGTCTATGCTGACCGGACAGACTGTGGACACTATGATGACGTCTATGATGACCAGACAGACTGTGGACACTATGATGACGTCTATGCTGACCGGACAGACTGTGGTCCCTATGATGACGTCAGTGATGACCGGACAGACTGTGGACACTATGATGACGTCTATGATGACCAGACAGACTGTGGACACTATGATGACGTCTATGATGACCGGACAGACTGTGGACACTATGATGATGTCAATGATGACCGGACAGACTGTGGACACTATGATGACGTCTATGATGACCGGACAGACTGTGGACACTATGATGACGTCTATGCTGACCGGACAGACTGTGGTCACTATGATGACGTCTATGATGACCGGACAGATTGTGGACCCTATGATGATGTCTATGATGACCGGACAGACTTTAGACCCTATGATGACGTCAATGATGACCGGACAGACTGTGGACACTATGATGACGTCAATGATGACCAGACAGACTGTGGACACTATGATGCTGTCTATGATGACCGGACAGACTGTGGACCCTATGATGACGTCTATGCTGACCGGACAGACTGTGGACACTATGATGACGTCTATGATGACCAGACAGACTGTGGACACTATGATGACGTCTATGATGGCGGGACAGTCTGTGGACACTATGATGACGTCTATGATTATCAGACAGACTGTGGACACTATGATGACGTCTATGATGATCAGACAGACTGTGGACCCTATGATGACGTCTATGATGACCGGACAGACTGTGGACACTATGATGACGTCTATGATGACCAGACAGACTGTGGACACTATGATGACGTATATGATGACCGGACAGACTGTGGACACTATGATGACGTCTATGATGACCAGACAGACTGTGGACCCTATGATGACGTCTATGATGACCGGACAGACTGTGGACCCTATGATGACGTCTATGATGACCGGACAGACTGTGGACCCTATGATGACGTCTATGATGACCGGACAGATTGTGGACCCTATGATGACGTCTATGATGACCGGACAGATTGTTGACCCTATGATGACGTCTATGATGACCGGACAGACTGTGGACACTATGATGACGTCTATGCTGACCGGACAGACTGTGGTCCCTATGATGACGTCAATGAAGACCGGACAGACTGTGGACACTATGATGACGTCTATGATGACCAGACAGACTGTGGACCCTACGATGACGTCTATGATGACCGGACAGATTGTGGACACTATGATGACGTCTATGATGACCGGACAGATTGTGGACACTATGATGAAGTCTATGATGACCAGACAGACTGTGGACCCTACGATGACGTCTATGATGACCGGACAGATTGTGGACCCTATGATGACGTCTATGCTGACCGGACAGACTGTGGACACTATGATGACGTCTATGATGACCAGACAGACTGTGGACACTATGATGACGTCTATGCTGACCGGACAGATTGTGGACCCTATGATGATGTCTATGATGATCGGACAGATTGTGGACCCTATGATGATGTCTATGATGACGTCTATGATGAACGGACAGACTGTGGACCCTATGATGACGTCTATGATGACGACGTCTACCTCAGTCCTGAAAGGATGGTATCTTTAATGTTTGTCTTCAATCTAGTCTTGTCGTACCCTTAATGATTTGTTCTTTTGTTGCCCTGGCTTCTTATTTTGTGTGTGGGAAGAGTGTGGTGAAGGGTGTGTGGGTGAGACGCTGGGTCTGCTTAGCTTGAATCCACCCTTAAGACCATATAAGTGCATACATAAAATTGGAATATCAAGATTATATTTGTTTGGCATTAACACCCATCATAATAATTAGGATGTTCAGTGATTTTGTTACCTGCGAGTCCTGTTTCTAGGTTTCATACTATTTGCAAGGTGCATCCACAGGAAGCATAGAAATACCATCGAGGATTCCTGTAGTTCTATTTATAATGGTGTGCACCTATTTTCCATATCACTGTTTCTTTTTAAAATTGTGGGGTATATCTCCCAGCAATAAAAAGCCAGTCTAACCAATTTTAATCAAGGTTGCACACGTTCGTTAATTCTTTCGGTTTGTTTTGACAGAGAAGCACGTGCTCTTCCGGTAAATGCTGAGCATTTACAGAGCACCTATAAAATTGCACAAAAGAAAATATGTAAAAATGACGAAATAGACTGATCGTAAGTACAACTACAGAAGATTCGGTTGATCTGGGTTTGTTTTGCTGTTGCTCTTTCTAAATGTTTGAAAATCGGCAAAAGCAGTTAAAAATTCAGACGCTATATATTTCGGACAACATTTAATCTGAAAACCATAAGGTCCTCTTTGATCTTTAAAACTATGGAAATACCAATATTAAAGGCCACCCAAGATGCGGAAAGATTTAGATACTGTCAAAAAAAAAAAGAAAAAAAGAATAAATGTGATTCACAACGGGACTCGAAATTGTTCCAAAGGACTCATAAATCCTGAAGGCAGTTGTTTAAACATATTTATTTTACATCGATTGCGAAACATGTTCTTGCAACTTAGATTAATCACTCATGATGGCTTCCTGGGTAGAACCAGTACTAAGCAATGTGGATTAATTATCTTGCTCAAGGATAAATAACGTGGCCGCGACGGAGGATCGAACCCACCACCTCTCGATCAGTAGTTCGGCGCTCTTCCACTGGACCACGCACTCCACTGAAGTCAGTGAGTCGCAGGACTCATAACAACACAATTGTAAAAAAATCACTGGACGTTTTACTATGTCTAATGAATGACATTCATAGGTAGTAGGAAGGTAGTGAGGTGGGATGGGGGGTTTTACAGGGATTCTTTTCTTCTGTTAAGCTGTTATTGGCGAAACTTCTTTTTTGTTATCTGTTATTGAGATCATTGTTACCTGTTATCATCAAATTATATCCTCCTCCACACCCCCACCACCACACACACACCACTCTCTCTCTCCCTCCCACACACAGTTAATTATATCGAAGTACTTTGCCCGATATCTAGGCAGTGCCTATTTCATATTAATATATTATTACATTTAACTTGCTTTTAATGTAAACATATGTGTATTTGTCTCGCCTTTTCCTTGTTTTACGTATGCGCTCTTTACTGGAAACACCTTGTGTTCTATCATATACAAAAGCATATACTAAAGCAAACTGTTCTTAATCAGCGTTGCTGTTATCATTTTTTGTCATCTGGGGCCGAAATTTGGCCCATTCCGTTTCAAAAAAGTATGTTTTCCCATTTTATTGCAATAAAACTCACCCACTCGGAACCCGTTCAAAATTCGACGGAGAACCCGGAAATCTCGCCGTGTTTTGAACGTGTCCTTTTAGTTTATTAATCAAGAATATTACCTTCACATGAAGCGTGACATTGATCTTTCTGTATATCCCGAGACACGCGTCTGTCACACCACAGGTGCGATTGCATTAACCCGTTAATCCCATTTGCGGTGATACACAAGTTTTTTTGTTGAAGTTTGTATGTGCGTTCAGTTATTGAAACTATAATTGTTTATAATTGACTTATATTTACTGACACTATTAGATGGTTTGGTGCTATTCCACATAATTATGTAGAAAACTAACATACAAAAACATATCTTTAATACAGGGCAACAGTCATCATATCGTCGATTCTACCGGTAGCGGAGAATCTTCACCCAGGTCAACGTACAGACATTTCAACAATAGACGCCATCAACCGACGTGCCAAGGAAGTGAATGACGCACTCCGCAGCGTGGCATCGACATCAACGTTTCAGTTTGTTGAACATTCAGCATTTTCTTGGGCAATGATTCCGTCAACCGATCTCTTATTGACAAGGATGGTTTAAACCTCAACTTCAACGGAGCAGAGACCGTTGTTCGCCAGTTTGAGAAAGCCATCTTGTCATTAAGACAGTCAATTCGCGCAATTACAACATACAGTGAAATTGAACGTTGAGAATCAAAAGTGCAAATGAAAGTGTTAAGTAAAGTGCGAAGTAAATTGTCAAATGTGACATCGACTACTGTTGTACGAACTGAAAAAAACATAACAAAATAACATACACATTTTGGTACCCTTATTTACAAAATATCTAAAAAAAAATATTAATTTTAAGTCATATATAAAATGAGTCATTCTACATAACCAATGTGAAAAATATAATTATAATTTGATACTTAGTTTGTAATAATGGTTTAAAGACGAGCCCGGCGTTTCTAAAACGGAGCCCGGCGTTTTCAATTTTATGCAAATACACCAATACAAACATAAAAATGTTTTTTTTAATTTGTTTTTATCATCACCCTTTATTTAATCATATATCAACACATCAACTATCTAAATATAATGTTCTGATTACAAAAAATAATTTTACATTTAACACCTCCTACCCGAGACCGGCAAGTCCCGGCAAATTAACCGTCTTTTACCGGTCGCCTCCTTTTTAAACAGTCAAAGAGAGTAGCCTCCCTTCATATACTACATTTGTTTTATCTCGGTCAATGTCGGCCCTGTGATTGATCGAGATTTTGTGATTTTTTTAGAAATAACGCTAATAATCGATACAAATCCTGCAAAAAAATGTAAGCATTCTTTAAAATTCATTATTCCTGTTCATGAAAAAACGCTGGTAAGTTATTTTTTGCTATCTACTGTTAACCACGTCGTTGTGACTTCACCGTGAGCTGGGACGAAACTATTCATAACTTTCACATCTGGTCAACTTCCGGTAGGTCAAGATATTCAGTAGGTGAAAATAAAGGGGTTTACTCGGACTTTATCCTCAATCTCTATATGAAAAATGAAAATATTAGACCATGATTTAAATTAAATGTATCCTTATTGGTGTTTTAAAATCAGGCAACACCAAAAGAAGATACATAGATGTACACAAAAAACAAAGCTTTTAATATATTTATCACTACAAACTAGTTTTATGAAGGGCTAAAGTCAGTTGAGCACCAACAATAAACACCGAGGTTACCCCACTACCAGAATGTGGAGGTGTTTTATTTTATTGATCACTGATTGGTCAAATTATTTTGATGATGTCATGTGAAAGTTATGATTAGGTTATAATAGCGTAAATGAGTCTCCATTGCCCTTCCATAGTAAAGTTAGAAAGTTGACAAGCTGTTAAAAACTCAAACCTCGTTAGAATTCTGGGAAACATACTTTATCATGCAAATAAACATGTCTGCTATTAAACATCAACAAGGAAATAGGGGGTTTAATACCTTCTAAGAAACATTTCTTCAGTTGTATACTAACACCGGGTCAAAGGTCAACACTATTATTACCCCTTGCAATTTCATACCCTGTCTACTTTCACTTCTCAAATTTATATCAAAAACTGTCAAAAACATGATGAGCTGCATTTTCAAATATCAACAACATGTCCAGAATACAGTTACAGCCAAAAAATAACAGGAAACTGCACTAAAAAAAGTTTTTAAAGAAAAAAAGATTAGCACTCTTTAATACAGAACTACTTTCGACTACACCAGGCGAGCACATCCTGTTGATTTAGTGTAATTAGACCTATAGAGTCCTGCCGTTAGAGCCCTACCGTTAGACAGGAAGCTGATCAAAAACGATATCGAACGTTTCAAAATGGCGGCCTACACGATTTGGAGATGAATGGTGTAGAACACCTATTGCAACACAAGAAGTGTTTGCCTGGGGTAGTGGCGTCAATCAATAATTCTCATTTCTTTTTTATAAAAAAGGCGTCTTCACTAATTTAAAGTGCTATTTTTGGTTTATATCACATTGTTGATCTATTTGTTACATTTTCAAGCATTGTCATGTTAAAATTGTGAGTTTTTAATTTATTTTGCTTATACGGAAATGAGTGTATGAATACAATATTATGGCATCTCAGTGTTTATGTTTTTAAAGGGAGCATTCATTCATGAGACAAATTCTTCCTTAGAAGATACATGACCCCCATTTCTTTGTGGATTTTTTGGCAGCATACATGTCATCTGTGATGAGAATGTAAGTTATACATTTTTAATTTGGGTCTAGATATGAATGAAAACATGGCATTTAAATTTTAATTCACACACAACTCAGTGCAACAATCAATGGGCGTGTTACACCTGACGTTTGACGCATTATTAAAATTAGTTATTAGTTAGTGAGTTTACCATATTTATTCGTGTGTATACGTGTACATACGTGTAACCACAGACATATTAATAAATAATTTGTTATTATGTCTGTGGTGTAACCTATAGTCGGGCTTTGTCGGTAATACTGTCAAAGCATGATGACCTGCATTCCAAACATCATTTACATGTCTAGAATACAGTTACAGTAAAAAAAGACAGGAAACTGCACTTAAAAAGTTGTTAAAGGAAAAAAAGGGATTAGCACCCTAATAGAAACCGGGCGAGCACATCCGGTTTATTTAGTATATTTAGACTAGACCTGGAGCAGCAGAGAATCGAGTTTTTATCAGGTGTTCGCACCAGTACAGTATTATTATTGATCATACTAAATGTTTCTGTCTAATTTGAACCCAATGAAATATATATATTACATATAAAACTAAATGCGTAATGCTTTCGGAGACTAGATACGTAACATTTTTCGATTTTGATTGAAATATCCTAAACAGTGCATTGGAGGTGTATCTAAAATGGCGATGCTACGAGTAGTGATAATGTAAATGTAAGTTCGGACGGTGAATTTAAAAGGGACTTTCAGTTTTTTAGTTTTAATCTTTCACACAGTAATACAACATTTGGTGTATGCATTCGTTTTGGAACATCACAATATTTAACTAAACGGTTGATTACATTTTAAAATATACTGGCAGTCAATGTAGATTATATGGGTGTTACATGTACTGGCAGTCAATGTAGATTATATGGGTGTTACATGTACTGGCTGTCAATGTAGATTATATGGGTGTTACATATACTGGCAGTCAATGTAGATTATATGGGTGTTACATATACTGGCAGTCAATGTAGATTATATGGGTGTTACTGGCAGTCAATATAGATTATATGGGTGTTACATGTACTGGCAGTCAATGTAGATTATATGGGTGTTACATGTACTGGCAGTCAATGTAGATTATATGGGTGTTACATGTACTGGCTGTCAATGTAGATTATATGGGTGTTACATATACTGGCAGTCAATGTAGATTATATGGGTGTTACATATACTGGCAGTCAATGTAGATTATATGGGTGTTACTGGCAGTCAATGTAGATTATATGGGTGTTACATATACTGGCAGTCAATGTAGATTATATGGGTGTTACATGTACTGGCAGTCAATGTAGATTATATGGGTGTTACATGTACTGGCAGTCAATGTAGATTATATGGGTGTTACTGGCAGTCAATATAGATTATATGGGTGTAACATGTACTGGCAGTCAATGTAGATTATATGGGTGTTACATGTACTGGCAGTCAATGTAGATTATATGGGTGTTACATATACTGGCAGTCAATGTAGATTATATGGGTGTTACTGGCAGTCAATGTAGATTATATGGGTGTTACATATACTGGCAGTCAATGCAGATTATATGGTTGTTACATATACTGGCAGTCAATGTAGATTATATGGGTGTTACATATACTGGCAGTCAATGTAGATTATATGGGTGTTACATGTACTGGCAGTCAATGTAGATTATATGGGTGTTACTGGCAGTCAATGTAGATTATATGGGTGTTACATATACTGGCAGTCAATGTAGATTATATGGGTGTTACATATACTGGCAGTCAATGTAGATTATATGGGTGTTACATATACTGGCAGTCAATGTAGATTATATGGGTGTTACATGTACTGGAAGTCAATGTAGATTATATGGGTGTTACATGTACTGGCAGTCCATGTAGATTATATGGGTGTTACATGTACTGGCAGTCCATGTAGATTATATGGGGGTTACATGTACTGGCAGTCAATGTAGATTATATGGGTGTTACATGTACTGGCAGTCAATGTAGATTATATGGGTGTTACATGTACTGGCAGTCAATGTAGATTATATGGGTGCATGTACTGGCAGTCAATGTAGATTATATGGGTGTTACATGTACTGGCAGTCAATGTAGATTATATGAATGTTACATATACTGGCAGTCAATATAGATTATATGGGTGTTACATATACTGGCAGTCAATGTAGATTATATGGGTGTTACATATACTGGCAGTCAATGTAGATTATATGGGTGTTACATATACTGGCAGTCAATGTAGATTAAATGGGTGTTACATGTACTGGCAGTCAATGTAGATTATATGGGTGTTCAATGTTATTGCTAAAGTCATTTATAATACTAAGCGCATATTTTGATATGGAAAGATATTAATTATGAATTACAAAAACGGATTGTCTCAACATTCCTAAACATCGTGTATAGTGTTCAAATAAAAGTAGATATAAAATCGAACAGGAAAAGTAGCATTCAAGGACGACCGTCAACCACAAACACACAAAGAAACAAAGAAAAGCTATTATATAAAGATGAATAAAAGTCACAAACACACAAGGGTTGACAAAAGGGCTACCGCCTTGGAACGGTCAGTGGCCAAATAGGTCGCTGGGGGTTCAATCCAGTTTTAGGGTGCATCAAACCTCACTCTTACGCTATATAGTCATCCCAATAAACGGGACAGTGTAAATAAAGATATCCTCGCCAGGTTACACTCTCTAACAAACAAGGCAGCAGTAATAGGCAATATAAGTAAAAATGAGATAAAGGGTCCTATAGAAACCACAGCAATGGCATCGTAGGTCCGCACTGCACAACAAACAAGGAGCAATTAAATAATTAATTATACAATGAAAAAATCAAAATACAACAGAAAGGTGAAGACAGGGTTACCGACTTGGAACGGTCAGTAGGCAATAAGGCCTACAGGTTAACTTGAATGCATTTTATGTGTTCACAATCCTCGCTATTATCCTGTCTTTAGCGTCCAAATAAACAAGATAGTTTAAACAAAACTACATCCCATCAAAAGGAATTCTTTAACAATAAAGTCCACATCCAGAGAAAATAACAAAATAAACATTAAGGTGTTGTTGTAAAGCTACATAAAATACAAAATAAGAAACATCTCAGGATGTATCCAGAATTGTACTGAACAACCACTGCAGTTGCAGCCAACGAGAAAACCAATCTAGGGTACGACCAGAAAACCCGAGAAAGCTCATGCATCTACCTCCCTTGGTCGGGGGTATCAGTAGGTGCAATCATAGAGTCCCAAGAGGTTGTCCAGTCATAGCAAGGGAAAAGTGAAGCGTAGTGACTGACTGTAGAGGGGTCAATCACTAAACACGCAGTGCATTGTAATACCAAAGGGTCGTACCCTTTTCTGACGAACATGGTCAGGAAATCCGCCAGATCCCTTTAACTATCGAAGTTTATAGACCACATCTCCATTTATAGACCACATCTCCATAAAATAAAGGTTAAACATAAATGATCATGTATATATAATATAAAAAAACAAAAGCCCAGAAAGCCACAAAGTAAGTACTCAATGACTTGCAGAAGCCAGAGCAACAAGAGAACAAACCGTTAAGGGTATGACAAGACAAACATCTAACGCTGATTTACGTCATCATAACGCTGATTAACGTCATCATAGGGTCCCCAATCTGTGCGGTCATCGCACAAGCAAACAGGAAAGCATAGTGGCGAACTGTAACTGGGTCAACCACTAAACATGCAGTACGTTGCAAAATGATAGGGTCATAAACTCTGTTGATAAACTTTTTAACAAGCTTAATAACGATTGTATGAAAGTGATTATGACCGAGGATCTTACGAAGTTTGTAGATCACATTACCATAGGAGTCAGTTTGTGAATGTCCTTGTCTTAGAGGGGTTCTTAAATTACTTTTATATTTTAAAAGTAGATCAGGGTTACGATAATACATTTTGCAAAGGTTTTTTGAAGTTTATGGTATCGATAACTTTTTAGTTATACAAATATTACGAATATTAAAGTCCTCAACACGACTACAAGCTCTAGAGAAACAAATAAGTTGAGAAACATAGACCCCATAAGAAGTACCTCGTGGGAACATCCACATCTAAATGTGGATAATTAACAATATCAAAATTAAAATCATCTCTCTTGTCATAGATTTTACTAATTATTTCGCCATTTTCAAATGAGAGATGTAAATCAAGAAAAGAAGCGAAAGTATCAGAAATTATAGCTTTGTTGAGTTGGTTGCTTAGGATACAATGAACAAAATTGCTAAGAATCAACTTTTGTATCTTATCTAATTTTCTTATTTTAAATATATTTTAGAATAGATATACGATAAGTATTTTGTTTTGACCCATAGTTTGTAAAATATTGATTTTTTGTTTAAATTGTTTCATCTTTGGAGAGTTACCCTCCCTTTATATGAAAACATGAAATGTACTGATAAAACACATAACATGAGTCAAAGATCGCTTAAAGATATAAAATTCTTAAAACTGGTATGATATAATAGAAAAAAACATAAAAACTTGACCCATTTATCGCAGATTTTCCGTCAATAAACAAACGAAATATGGATAATCTTAAATTACCTCCC
Source organism: Cyrtodaria siliqua (assembly GCA_037043455.1). NCBI lineage: Eukaryota > Metazoa > Mollusca > Bivalvia > Adapedonta > Hiatellidae > Cyrtodaria > Cyrtodaria siliqua. Next base: position 75,843 of record JAWPHD010011566.1, read on the forward strand.
TTTACATTGAATATTGTTTGAAATTCAAGTAACGGTAATTCAGCGTTAACATTAAATATTTCGAACATTTCTTTTGCAAACGCATTTGTAGTAATAATGCTAGTAAAACATGATGTCAAAATAATTTTAACTGGCATATTTTAGAATTAGGAACATCGAAAGCTTCAGTAATTCGAAGTACTTAATAAAATCCTATATACCCAAATTTGTATAAGTGTTATAACTTATTTCTAAGAAAACACATTGACTTAAAAGTTTTAAAATATGTTCATGCAATCAGAGCAGACGATTTGCACTCGTTATTTTGCAGTTTAACCGTATATCAGACTCTAATCAAGCTGAAAATACACAAAACAATGAGAATATTATTGACATATTCTTAGGTTGATACTTAGCAATTTGGTTTAGTATATATATTATTTACCAAAGTAAAAAGGAAAGGATTGTCAATGTTCAATATGTCATCCAAATACCGAGAAGTGTCATTAAAGGCTTTAATAACATCTGCCTGGGTATCTGGTGAAAGACTCAACATGAAATCTCTTTCATAGCAATACAATAACAAATCTGCGTCAAGAGGTGCACAGTTCGTACCCATAGGGATACCAACATTTTGTCTATAAACGGTAGTTCCATACCTGGCGAAAATATTATCTAATAGGAAAATTAATGCTTACATTTTAATACCGGGTTATGTCTAACCGTTTTACCGTTCTTTAGAAATTATCCCTCACGTTATTTCAGTGCTAGATAACGACGTTATTTCAGCAAGTTAAGTAATAGATAGAGTATGGTTTCACTGAGTTGGTTCATTTAAACATCAAGATGGGCGTAGCCCATCGAGGTGTTTAAATTAACCAATGAAATGAAACCATACTCTATTTGCATTATCTTGTTGGAATAACGTGAGATCGGCATACTTTCTTAGAAACGGTAAAACGGTTGAACATAACCCGGTATTAAAATGTGAGACTTTTGTTTTCTGCCCGTGTGACTTTAATTGAACACTATACACCATGTTGAGGAATTTTGAGAAAATTAGTTTTTGCACTTCATAATATCCTTCCATTTCAAAATATGCGCTTATTATTATAAAGAAGTTTAGCAATTACATTTATCACCCATATAATGTACTGTGCGTTTTTATTGATCGCCGGTATATATACAACTGACGTATACACCACAATATGTATACATGTAAGTTGGGTAGACATTTAGTGTTTATAAGCTACATGTTACTTCGTTTTTAATGTAATATAATTCACGTAACGCCATGATAAAAAACTAATGAATCATAAGCCTTTCCAGCTTTAAAAAAATTAGCAAGATGTGTTAGTTACCGATTTTTTAATACTTTGCTATGATATAGATTGTAAAGGGACACACGGCGATCTTCTCTTTGTTTTCTACGTAAATTTTAAATGTATTAAAAATATATTTTAATAGTTCAAAGCATTGTTTTCACAATAATGACCTGATATATTGTGTACCCTATGATGACGTCATTCTAAATACTTAAAGGACGGTAACATTTGATGTTTGTTTTCAATCTATTTATTGCCTATTAATGTTGCCTTGTTTGTTAGAAAACATAGACTGGAGGGGATATCTTTATTTACACTGTCCCGTTTTATTGCGATAGCAATATGGTAAAAGGACTGGTGCTACCTAGAACCTGATTTAAACCCTCAGCGGCATTTTTGCCACTAACCGTTCCAAGGCGGGAGCTCTATTTTTCAACCCGTTTGAGTTTGTGATGGCACACGCCTTGCTTCTTTATACATTGTAATTGTTGTTTTTAATGCGTATTTTTGGTTGACTCTGTTCTATTAAAAAGAAATATAAAAAGATCGGGCAGGGAAAGTAGCATTCAAGGAGGACAGTCAACCACAAAACACAGAAACAAACACGCAAACAGACAAACAAGAAGGCGAAAGCAATAATAAAGTCACACTTCTGTTCAACTGTTATACCTACGTGTATATGTATTAATGACAAGCAACTCAGTGCGATAACCGATGCAGACTGTTTTGGGGTGATGCCAATCTGCCACCACCACCCACGCTTACCTTTGTGCTCATTCAGAACATCATGGCCACAAGACCTGTCAGTGTCCTCAAGTAAAAAGTAGGCTAACCTTATTTATATCGTTAGAAAATGTAACTATAACATTCAATCATGTGTTAATTAAAATCATACTATTATTTATACGGTATAGGTACTAGTAATGTGTAATCGACGTGAAATTATTACATTCGTTTTTGAAGTAAAACGTAGGAAATGGACTATATTTGTTTTGTTTCATTTTGCTGACTGTGAACATCTACAAGTAACGACCTATTCAATTATTTGATGAGATCAGAGAATTCATTTTTGAGACTCTTATTTTTAAATATGCCAGTAATGTGTATTGATAATTAATTTTCAGGACAAGTAAATGGGTGTATGAACGATGGCGATTGCGGCGGTATGGTCTGTCCGCACCACCATGCCGCGTTATGTGACCAGCCGGATGGCCCCGGCCTCAGAGTCTGTCAGTGTCCTGTAGTATAAAGATCATTAAAATTCGTTAAACGACGTTTTCTTCTGTTTTATTTGATGTATCAGACATGATTTTAAGTATTATGTCCTTGAAGCGGCACCTAGTTTACCGATATACGGGTATCGCTTCTGATTGGCTGCACAAACACACTTACTATCCGAGATTGACAGAAGGACAGAAAGACAAAATACTATTTCATAAATTAATAAATAAACAAAGAGGAACACTTTATTATTATATCGACGATCTAAATGTAGATATATCTCGACAATAATGAACGAACAAGTACGGACACGTGGTTCCGCAAAACGAAATGCACAATTTTTTCTCGAGTTACATCTCACTAATGAAAATGGAGAAATAATAAGCAAAATCTATGACAAAAGAGATGAGTATCAGTAATATACGCTATGGTTGTCGTTATTTGACGGAAAAGCCCGAAGATATCCGACGCGTTCAAGAGTAAAGCCATGGTATCCCCCCGGTTTCCGAAATCAATCTTTTTAGGGAGACTAGGTGACCGAGTGGGCTAACGCGTCTGCTATTGGGCGAGGCGCTGTGCCGATGATGGTGTCTGGGGCTGAGTGTTCGAATCCGTTGGTAAATGTTTTGTACAACATTTTCTCCACATAGAGAGAGAGAGAGAGACATATATACATGATCACATATGTGGTAAACTTATATTGCCTATTAATGCTGCCTTGTTTGTTAGAGAATATAGCATGAAGGGGATTTCTTTATTTACACTATCCCATTTTATTGGGATGACAATAGGGTAAGATAGGTGGGTTTGGTGCACCCTAGACCTGGTTTAATTAACCGAGATATCCCTGCCAAGCTGTAAGCGTCCATAAGCACTTGTAGACTTATATCAGAACTTTTAACCGTACATCAGCACTTGTAAGCGTACATCGGTACTTATAGGCGTGTATCATCACTTGTTACCGTACATTAGCATTTGTAACCGTACATTATCGTTTATAACCGTACTTCAGCACTTTTGCATGTATATCATCACCTGTAAGCGTACATCAGCACTTTTAAGCGTACATCATCACGTGTAAGCGTACATCACCACTAGTAAGCGTACATAATCATTTGTAGGCGTACACCATCACTTCTAGGCATACATCACCAGTTGTAGGCGTAAACCATCACTTGTAGGAGTACATCATCACTTGTAGGCGCAAGCATCACTCGTAAGCTTACATTTTTACTTTTTGGCGTACATCATCACTTGTAAGCGTACATCATCAATCGTAAGCGTATACCATCATTTGTAGGCGTACACCATCACTTGTAGGCGTACATCATCATTTGTAGACGTAAACCATTACATGAGGCGTACACCATCACTGGAAGGCGTACATTATCACGTGAAGGCGTACATCAACACTCGTAGGCGTACATCAGCACTCGTAAGCGTACATCATCACTCGTAAGCGTACATCATCACTTATTGTTGTACACCATCATTTGTAGGCATACACCATCACTTGTAGGCGTACACCATAACGTGTAGAAAAACATCATCACTTATAGGCGTTCATCATCACTTTTAAGCGTACATCATCACTTGTAAGCGTACATAAGCATTTGTAACCGTACATTATCATTTTTAACCGTACATCAGCACTTGTGCATGTACATCATCACCTGTAAGCGTACATCAGCACTTTTAAGCGTACATCATCACGTGTAAGCGTACATCATCACGTGTAAGCGTACATCACCAATAGTAAGCGTACATAATCACTTGTAGGCGTACACCATCACATCTAGGCGTACATCACCAGTTGTAGGCGTAAACCATCACTTGTAGGAGTACATCATCACTTGTAGGCGCAAGCATCACTCGTAAGCTTACATTTTCACTTTTTGGCGTACATCATCACTTGTAAGCGTACAGCATCACTCGTAAGCGTATACCATCATTTGTAGGCGTACACCATCACTTGTAGGCGTACATCATCATTTGTAGGCGTAAACCATCACTTGTAGACGTACATCATCATTTGTAGGCGTAAACCATTACATGAGGCGTACACCATCACTGGAAGGCGTACATTATCACGTGAAGGCGTACATCATCACTCGTAGGCGTACATCAGCACTCGTAAGCGTACATCATCACTCGTAAGCGTACATCATCACTTGTTGTTGTACACCATCCCTTGTAGGCATACACCATCACTTGTAGGCGTACACCATAAGGTGTAGGCAAACATCATCACTTATAGGCGTACACCATAAGGTGTAGGCACACATCATCACTTGTAAGCGTACATCATCACTTGTAAGCGTACATCATCACTTGTAAGCGTACATCGTCACTTGTAATCGTACATCATCACTTGTAAGCAAACATCATCACTTGTAAGCAAACATCATCACTTGTAAGCGTACTTCGTCACTTGTAAGCGTACATCATCACTTGTAAGCGTACATCGTCACTTGTAATCGTACATCATCACTTGTAAGCGTACATCGTCACTTGTAAGCAAACATCATCACTTGTAAGCGTACATCGTCACTTGTAATCGTACATCGTCACTTGTAAGCAAACATCATCACTTGTAAGCGTACATCATCACTTGTAAGCGTACATCGTCACTTGTAAGCGTACATCGTACATCGTCACTTGTAAGCATACATCGTCACTTGTAAGCGTACATCGTCACTTGTAATCGTACATCGTCACTTGTAAGCAAACATCATCACTTGTAAGCGTACATCATCACTTGTTATCGTACATCGTCACTTGTAATCGTACATCGTCACTTGTAAGCAAACATCATCACTTGTAAGCGTACATCATCACTTGTAAGCGTACATCGTCACTTGTAATCGTACATCGTCACTTGTAAGCATACATCATCACTTGTAAGCGTACATCGTCACTTGTAAGCGTACATCGTCACTTGTAAGCGGACATCGTCACTTTTAAGCGTACATCATCACTTTTAAGCGTACATTATCACTTATAAGCTTAAGCTCTCCAAACAGTTTTGATAAGAACATCACGTTATCCGACATAGGAGGATAATTGTACATTTTCAAAATAAACTAAAGTAATAGATCCACGTCGAATACTTCTGATTTTGTAAAAGATCATTAACGTTTACGTCCGCATCCGACATACGAGGATTAGAGAAGGAACACACCGACGAGACTCCATGGTGCTGGTGAGGCTTGAACACAGGTCCTCCAGAACTCAAGAAATAAAATGTCTCGAAGTTGGAAATAATGATGTAAAAAGTCACGAAGTTAAAAATAAAGAATTAAAAAAACTATGAAAGTCTAAAGGAATTCGAAAATCCATCCAGGGTTATTCCATAATTACAGACAGTTGAATGTTTGTATGCCTGGGGTTTAACATCAGTTAAAAAATTAATCAGTTTATTTGTTTGTTTGAATGGTGTTTTGTGTCATTTTCAGTACATGTTAAACAAAGTAATTATGCCCTACTGACTAGAAAATTCTTCACAAAGTATCGAAATGCGCTGATAGTATGAAATGTAAACCTTGATGAAAAATGTCCTAGTCGGTATGGCATATTTAGGTGTTCCTAGTCGGTATGGCTTATTTAGGTGTTCCTAGTCGGTATGGCATATTTAGGTGTTCCTATTCGGTATGGCATATTTAGGTAAGCCGATGTTGCAGAAACGAAGAATAACGTATATCTGACCGATCGCAGAGCGAAATTTACGCACGGATCACCATTTGAACAGGATTGGTTAGAGGACCATACTCTTATAGTAAATGCAAAATATTAAACCTCTGGCTCATAGTTTCAGAGAAGATTTTTTTCCCTATAAGCCTATGTAAAACTGTGACCCCTGGGGCGGAGCCAAATTTGACCCCAGGGTTACCATTTGACAAACTTAGTAGAAGACATAAACTGATGCTACATGTAATACATGAGAGCTCTGTACATTGTGGTTTCAGAGAAGAAGGGGTTTTAATGTTTTTTCCTATATAAGTTTATGAAAAACATGTAAAATCTCAATATACAAACTTTGGACCACCGTGGCACAATCATGTTTTATCCGAGGGACTTTATTTAAACAAATCTGATAGGCTAGGCGTTGGCGATCATTTTCAAAAAAAATTGTCGAAATCTGGCCATTGGTTTTTAAGAAGAAGATTGTTTAAGGTTTTGACAATATATGGTAATGGCGGCCATCTTGGATGTCGCGCTGATCTAATGCTAGCAAATCTAAAAAGCAATTCATTTAATTATCATCCATGTGATGTTTGGTGAAAATTGGCCAAGCGGTGTCTGAGGAGAAGACGCCAGGAACAAAAGTTTACGGGCGGACAGACGGACGGACGGACGGAGCAGCACCACGTCATGGTTATGACCTTTGATCAACAGTGTTCTTCTTTTTTTTTTACATATGTTACCTTTTTTTTTTTTACAATTAACTTTTTTTTTTT
>JAWPHD010011567.1:0-82815 GCA_037043455.1 Cyrtodaria siliqua
GCCATTTATATATTTCTATATATAGGATGGGAAGAAATAACAACATTGATCGTATGCATGGATATATGTTTTACCACCGCAACACTGAAGTTAGAACCATATATAGTAACATGCTTTGTTTAATTCCAAAAAAAAAAAGGTTTGTCTTGCTCCGTTTTATTTACGTTTCAATTCAGTTTCTTATTTGACCAATCTGTCTTATCAGCATTGTCGATCTTACTAGTTTTACTCTTTGTAGAAAAACGGAAGATAAACAATATGAAAGAAGAACACAAGGGTTTAACAGAGGTAGTATATATGCACTATTTCTAGAATATAATACGTTTATTGTTATGAATATGAAAACTCCATGCAGCGTTGGCAAAGACACACCTGCTAAATGTATGCATGTTTTGATTAATTTAGTAATTTTAAAAGTTGTGTGTTTCTGTTTGATGTCAAACTCCTAATAAGTTTACATGTTACACATCTATCACATTTGAGTATATGATTTGACATTTATAGCGTTTAAAGTAGACATTATGTGGTCCGAGTATTAACTTGCATACCCCATCCAACCCCTTCTCAAAGAAGCGAAAACAGGGTTGCCTGGGATAAAACCTTAATTTTGGCTTTAAGAGTTCTCATATTGTAAAATTAAAACATTTAATACGTAATTTTGAAACGGGTTATCGCATTTTTCAGTAAAAAATGTTTTTAAGGTGTTTTATTATCGAAACAAGTGTTATACAATCCTGCTAATATAAGCTTTCCCATTTATTAATGGAATTAAGGAGGGACCACGTAATGATACCCTTTAAAAAGTAATGTTTGTTTACACAACACTGTATTATGTTAATCACGAAGCTTAATGTTAAATCATCTTTGCAATAAGTTGAAAGATCGAATGATCAAAACCAGTGGATGAATCATTAGTGTTATTTGCACGCGAAGGCATTGCTCTTTAAGAATGTATTAACTCTTTGAACATATTACATATAGCTGACACCAAATAAATCTGAATATAAAATAGCAGCCCGGGTTTGTATTTTCTGATAAAAACCATCTAAAATATTGGATTGCTGTCGAGAAAATATCTGCATCAAATAAATCTGAATTTAAAATAACAGCCCGGGGGTTTATATTTGTTTAATAAAATAATATCGGAAAATATTGGAGACATGGCGAAAAATATCTGCAACAAATAAATCAAAATTTATATAACAGCCGGAGTTTATATGTTTTCTTTGTCACACTTAAAACTGTAAATATAATGATGATGCGTACTCATATAGACGGATCATTAGGACCTCTATACTGAGTTAAAGATTCTGCAACAAAAGGAGATCTATACACGTGATTAAAATTATATAAACTGCAGTACAAGATAAGCTGTGGTCGGAATAGAAGGCCTATTACAGATATAGAACATAATATAAAAAATAATAAAACAAATATATAAACAACTCTACTAAAGAAAAAATTAAACGCAACTCGGGAATTTCGTTATATAATGTATATCTACACACCTAATTTCGCGTAATATTCCAGAGAAATTGCCAAGATATTTGTAAAAAGAAAAAGAAAAAAGTTGCATCTAGTTAGAGAAAGGACACAACTGTGCTGTTGTAAATTTTTTAATCACAGTACACATTATAACACGATATTCATAAACGTTCTTCTTTGAAAATGTGAGCCATTTCAGTAGTTTATTTAAAGGGACACATGGCAATCTTGATTTTTTTAAAAACTCAATGCGTCCCGTTAGTTTTTCTCGTAACTTGCGATTGTTCAATCATTAATAGTAATTATAAGAATAGTATAACACAAATTGTTTTTGCATATTATTAACTCTTAATAATATTGCACCATGAATATATTTAAACTTTTGATAGAATAAGACAAAAATAAGAAAATTCACAATTTTATTTAATTATATGCAAGCAGGTTTAAAGTCAAAATGATACTGGATAAATAAATTGAGACGCTAATTTCAATGTTTGATAAACACGTCTAGATTGCCATGTGTCCCTTTAATGTAAAAAAATTGCACAATGTTACATCCTGAGTGTCTTTTGTTGGAAAGGAAAGGTTTAATGTAGCCAGGTACCATTCGATTAACAGCAGTATATTTTACATACAATGTATAGCGAAAATTCCCGAATGGCGTTTCATTTTAGCTTTAGTATACATAATATATGTTTCAAAATATAGCCGATTATACTATCATACATATTTTTGCGTATGCAGTTACGATTTTGTTGCGTTCGCATACGATAATGATGCTTTAACATACTTATTAATTATTAATTATGTATTGAATCGAATATCGAAATGGTGCAAAATCATAGTGAGCGATGTAACACAAATTGTAATTGTTAACTGTCCTTTGCGGTCAACTAGCCCAATAAAGGTGGATTTAGGTGGATTTGAAGTAGAATGACGCTTAAACTGGTGCTAGGAGGCCTGAGATTGTTGCTTGTTAAATTACCTCTCATGAACAGGCTCGGTAAGACTGAGTCTGCTACTTTATCCTCTTGGTTGTGTTTCTTGCTTTCAAAGGATCTCCCTTATCAGTAGTTATACTCCCCCCATGGACACATGTTAGTCATAACGATGTGTGTGGTGGGTGTCAGCTCACTGTATGTCAGTGCCAGCATGACCAGCTTCTATTAAATATCGAGACGATTGATTACTTTGCTCTGCAGCAATGTCCATCAGACATCTCGCTCCATTCGAAGGCCACTTATTGACGCAAATTGATGAATGACAATTTTTATTGGGATGCATCGAGTAAAAAATGGTTTTTTTAGTTAGTGTGTCATTCATCTCTGCTCTATGTTTTGGTTGTGATGTTCATGATATAGTTCGTCATTAGATGTTAACTGTAGAAACACAAGCAAACTTGATTTTATAATAAGTGTGATTACTTACTGGTCGTCAGAACAGCTTTAATGTCGTTGCTCCTTATTTCTTCTATCGTGTGTGTTCTTTGCTTCCGATGATCCCAATGACATTCACATTGTCTGTAAAGTAGCTCTGAACTTTCTCCCCGACAACTATTCACAAGATTGTTATTAATTACTTGTCATGTTTTTCACCGAAGAACTTTCATGCTGTCAATAACTATATTACGGAATGAGGCCATCCCGTCGTTAACCCTACAACGCATTCATATACATGTATTAAGCCTAATCACATGCATAATAATCAATACAACAATCAGTAATAATCTTTGCATAAATGGTTAAACTAAAACAAAATCGTAATCCAAAAAAAAGGTAATGTAAAACTATGATCAGATATCTATCATCAGTAATAATCATCAGACTCAATAAAACCTTGTCTCTCGTTTGTGTGTGTTGCTTCCAAGGCGTCCGCCTTTCAGTATTTATTGGTTGTATTGAGTCTGTTTATGAGAGATAATATAAGGTACACCACCTGTCACACACACTAGCACCGGGCTTAAGCGGTATTCTACTTCAAAGACACAACACTATATAAGGTTTGATTATCCCAAATCCAATGAGCAATAACACTGCTTATCTGTAGATCATAGTCACGTAAACAAATCTATATTGCAACGCAATTACTATGATAATAAGTAGATGATTCATATAGTTCTTGAGCTAGCTGTAGACCCCCTCCCCACCCCAGGGGGAATTTTGTAGGATTTTCTGAAAGAACATACATTAAGCTTCAAAATGAGACATGTGTGTCATCTGAGCGTTGGGGTTTTAGTGAGTTTTGGGGGAAAACGTTGCGTTTTTCCGAAATCTGGAAATATTATTTTAGAAAAAGAATGGAATATATTAGAACCAATTGTTTGAATTGATGGAATCTTTTTCGGGACGCATCTCTACATGTCCCACTATATAATTTATGGATCCGATACTTAAATATTGAGATTTTGGGTAAAAATGTTAAAAAATTGAATAAAATCGCTGATACATTGGGGGTATGTAACTACAAATTAGCAAATGTATCTAATACAATAGAAAAAAGAAATATTGAAACCTTTGTGGGCAGGGTAAGGTCCAGTGATTAAACAGAAAAAAAATCCAAACCGCATGATGTTTGGAAATGCCTTAATTTTGGGGCGAAAAATGTGTATTTTTGTCAAAAATCGCCGGAATCTGGAATTATTTTTTTAAATTAGTTTGAACATAAACTTATCAAATTGAAACAATAGAATGTTGCACAGCATGTATATTCAAGTTTTTGCTGGCATCATATATAACATTTGTGCTCAAATATTGGCATTTTAGGGCAAAATGTTGAAAAAAATGACAAAAATCACTGATTTTCTGTAATCCATTGGGGTATTGGGTTAAAATTTAGAAAAAAATATTTAATACAATATGATAAAGACATATTTACATTTGGATAGACAAAGATCCAATAATTAAGTAGAAAAAAAGTCCTGAACCATATGATGCATGAAATATTGCCTTAATATTCAGGCGAAAAATGTCTATTTCCGTCAAAAATCGACGGAATCTGGAATTATCTTTTGAAAATAGTTTGAACATAAACTGACCAAATTGAAGCAATAAAATGTTGCATGCTATACATATCCAAGTCATTGATGGTATCATATATACTATATATGCTCAAATATTTATATTTTAGGGTAAAATGTTGAAAAAAAAGAGACTAAAATCGCTGATTTCTGTAATGCATTGAGGTATTGGGAAAAAATTAAAAGTGCATAGAAATAACGGAATTTTTTTTTATAACATTTCTGCAGTTCAATGTGCAATATAATATACCAGAAAACACATAAGAAGGTGGTAAATGCTACTTTATTTTGTTGGAGGAAAATGTGTTTTAATAAAACATAAACGAAATCTGGATTATTTTTTTCAAAAAGTAATTTCAACAAACATGTTACAACGACATATCGCTAGATGAAAGAAAAAAGTGCTGTCTTTCTTCTATGGAACATTCCTATTCTCACCTGGCAATATTGCCATTGACCCATCATATGTTTCCAAGAGTACATGGCACGCTGACATTTTAGTTGCTTTTATAAGCAAAGCTGATACCTTATGGGAATTTGTTAAAAAATGACATGACAAAACCTCCTGAACAAATACAACACATCATGTACTAGTTGTTGAGCTGGTTGTAGACCCCCTGGGGGATTTTGTAGGGTATGATTTTCTGAAAGAATATACAGTTAAAGAAGACTTTATTCATCAATCAGTAGGCCAGAGGCCCGTGAGACATAGTTTACATTCATACAAGCTTACATATCATGATAAAAAACAGCATTTTTAGTAATATGAATATATGCTATATACACAATTTATAACAGAAAATAAACGGAGAAGAAATAAGCGGAGAAGGTTAGAAACAGCCTTTCAAATTATATTGCCACTATGATATTCTACTATCTATACTATCCTATATAGTTTATATTACAGTATAATCAACGATAAGTTCTTGTTTGTAAATACCACAATGCTCTCTACTATTTATTTGATTTCCAAAGTTCTACAAAAACAAAAAAACAACAAAAAAAGCAAAATGATCATTGTACAAAAGTAAAAGGTAAAACGTTTTAACAATAAGTTTCAAAATGAGACAGGTATGCCATCAATTCTGAGCGTTGGGCTTTAGTGAGTAACATGCATGTAAACTATTCTACCTTACATTACAATTAAAATTTCAATGTACATTAAAAACGTTGAATATAAATTAAATCAAAACCATGTAAAATACTTAATACATGTACTTTTATTAATATAAGTTGAGAAGCGCTTCAAACTTAATGAAAAACTATTCTGTAATTTACGTTAAACGACATTCATTCACAAACTTATTTTTTAGTGCAAATAGGTTGCTGTAAAAACTGGTGTTCGTCTAAGTAAGGGTTTCTATATATCAAAATGTTAATTAGACTGTGTATAATATGCATATGTATACAAGCCGAAATTTAGGTGTAACATAATAAAAAGAAATCAAACAGGTCCCATGGTGTCACAAGATCTGTAGGTCGGCCCAGCTGCCGTCGGCCGAGGGTCGTTCAGCTCTATTTCTCTATAACTATACTGTATAGATGCCATGTTCGAGGCCCGAACTCAGGTAGCCCTCCCCTGATACTGTCTAGCGATCGAGTGCCACGCGTAGCAGGGACCTTTGCCGAGGCTGGCAACCGTTCCCGTTGAGTCACAAAACCTGTGGGTCGGTCCAGCGGCCGTCGGCTTTGGCTCGCTCAAGGCTATTTCTCTCTATATAACTATACTGTATATAGCTCTAGGTGCCATGTTCGAGACCCGAACTCGGGAAGCCTTCCCCTTGATACGACCTAGAGATTGAGTGCCACGCGTAGCGAGGACCGTTGCCGACGGCTGACCACCGTTCCTGTTGTGTCACAAAACCTGTGGGTAGGCCTAGCGGCCATCGGCTGCGGGTCGCTCAACGCTATTTACTATATAGCTCTATGTGGCATGTTCGAGACCCGAACTCAGGTAGCCTTGCCCCTGATACGACCTAGGGACTGAGTACCACGCATAGCGGGGACCTTTGCCGACGAATGACCACCGGTCCCGTTGCGTCACAAAATATGAGTATCGGACCAGCGGCCATCGGCCGAGGGTCGCTCAACGCTATTTCCCTCTATACATATATAACCATACTGTATAAAGCTCTAGGTGAGTTACGAGGTTCGAGACCCGAACTCGGGTAGCCTCCCCCTGATACAGCCTAGCGATTGAATGCCTCGCGTTGCCGGGACCTTTGCCGACGGCTGCCCGCTAGTCCCGTGGTGTCACCCAATCTGTAAGTCGGCCCAGCGGCCGTCGGCCGAAGATCCTTCAACGCTATGTCCTTTTGTATAACTGTATATAGCTCTATGTGCCATGTTCGAGACTCAAACTCGGGTAGCTTTCCCCTAATATGGACTAGGGACCAAGTGCCACATGTACTTGGGACCTTTACCGATGGCTGCCACCGGTCCCGTTGTGTCGCAAAATATTTGGGTCGGCCCAGTGGCCGTACACAGAGGATCGCTCAACGCTATTTCTATATTTATAACGTATACTGTATACAGCTCTATGTACCATGTTCGAAATGCCGATAACGTGGTAAAGTCCAAGTCGCCAGTTGGTACACGTACATGTTCCAAAATGCTCTACACATAAAGGGCTTTCAGAAAAATAGGGTGTACAAAATTCCCCCTGGGGTGAGGGTTACTCCTACTAGCTTACAGTCTATTTTCTATTGTACCGGTATTATATATGTTTTTAGATTTTAACCCAATACCCACAATGGATTGCAGAAATAAATGATTTTAGTCCTTTTTTCCAACATATTTCAGCAGATATGTTATATATGATGCAAGAAAACACTTGAATATGTATGCTGTGCAGCATGATATTACTTCAATTTGATAAGTTTATGTTAAAACTATTTTCAAAAATAATTCAAGATTCCGTCGATTTTTGACAAAAATACACATTTTTCGCCTAAAAATTAAGGCATTTTTAAGTATCATACGGTTCGGGACTTTTTTCAGCTTATTTATTGGACCTTTGTCGATCAAAAAATGTTACAATATGTCCTTAATCAATTGTATTAAAGTTGTTTCTATATTTTAACCCAATAACCCAATGGATTACAGAAATCAGTGATTTTTGTCATTTTTTCCAATATTTTGCCCTAAAATGCCAATATTTGAGCATATATTTCATAAATTGTGTCAGGAAAAACTTGAATATGTATGCTGTGCAACATTCTATTGCTTCGGTTTGATAAGTTTATGTTCAAACTTATTTCAAAAAATAACTCCAGATTCCGGAGATTTTTGACAAAAATACACATTTTTCGCCCCAAAATTAAGGCATTTCCAAACAACATGCGGTTTAGAACTTTTTTCTACTTAATCAGTGGAATTTATCCTTCCCAAAATGGTTACAATATTTATTTTTTCTATTGTATTAGATGTATTTCTATTTTTTAGTTAAATATCCCCAATGTATTACAGAAATCAGCGATTTTATTCAATTTTTTAACATTTTTACCCAAAATCTCAATATTTAAGTATCGGATATATAAATTATATGGTGGGACACGTAGAGATGCGTTCCGAAAAAGATACCTTCAATTCAAATTGGTTCTAATATATTCCGTTCTTTTTCTAAAAAATAATTCCAGATTTCGGCGATTTTCGTCTAAAAACGCAGAGTTTTCCCCAAAGAACTCACTAAAGCTCCAACGCTACGATGGCACACATGTCTCATCTTGAAACTTACAGTATGTTCTTTCAGAAAATCATTCATTCCCTACAAAATTCCACCCAGGTGGGGGGGGGGGGGGGGTAGGGGGAGGGTTTCTCCTACTAGCTCAGAGCCTAATATTCCTTTAGGTTGCATACTGCTAAATATAATACGGGCTATTACTAGTTAATAGCCAGAGTTATTTGGAGGCACCCACTGTTTATGTAAGCTAACTCTGCAAATGTAATATTCGTATAATTGCGCATGCGCAACTCTTTACATCCTCTTCCTGCCAATATGGAAGAATACGGTACGTACTTTCTACATGTTGAGTAAAAATCTGCTTTCCCCCACAAACCTCACATTATCTTTTCCTTTTTGTTGTAGGCCAAAATTGTCAATCCTCCGTTAAGAAAAATATACTGCAGAAGTCTGCATATCATTTCAGGAACATTCAAGGTACAGAACAATATACCGACGAACCAGACAATCGGAAGCGGAACAATATACAAGAATATCGGCAATCGGTGCGGCTCCAGAAGCAGAACGATATACCTGATGCGGCTCCAGAAGAATTGCGTGTTGGCCGTCAGCGAATCCTTCAATTCAGTGAATTCAAATTGAATGACAATTAACACTTTTATAATTCGTAAATTTCAATGTAATACTGACCACTTTAACCTAGAGTCGGGATTACAGCATGAAATATTAAGCTTTTTGGGGCTTATTGCTGGTACATCATGCCTAGTTCGGTCGTGCGCATTATTTTAAACTTTAGAAAAGAAATAAATTTCAAGTGATTCAATGAAGAAACATTTTACTTTAAAATTAGTGTTTTGAATCTCGTTTGTTTAAGCATATTGGAGTCTTCTTTAATGGTATCTTTGTTTTGGCCCATGCCCTCTTTTGTTTAAGCCTAATGGGCTTATTTAAGGGTATCAGGCTTTTGCGACATGTCCTTTTTTGTGTAGATATGTTAAGGGCCGAAATGATATATGTATGTGTTGCCAGCAGACCTCTATTTGGAGCCGCGCCAAGTATTTGCCAAACAATTTCATAAATGATAATATTTTCTTATGTGTTAGTCAAGTTTGTGCCTTCCTAATAACCTGAGATAAGCCCCTCCTTTTGTTACGTACGATTTAGTGCAGAAGCGAACAGGGGTCATCACATACTACATGTAGTTTGAAACAAACAAAATGCATTTTCAGGAAGATAAACCACGTGTACAATAATCCCCATCAGCAAGGATCACTGAATTGAATGAAACAATACTTTTAATGTTTTTGTAAATTTAAGCTCTAATGAAATACGTGTTACAACATCGGTATTGCTTTAAACACTTCAGCATTGCAGTTAATAATGTCCCCTTCATATTTTGTCAGACGATGAAATAACGTTAGTTACAACTTAAAGACGTGTAACTTTATCTGCATATATTGTGCGGTTAAATAATAATAATAATAATAATAATAATAATAAAAATAATAAACAATTTCATTTAGTACAATCATGTAATTCTCTGGTATTTTACATTTGGTATCCTTATGGATCTTATGACATTTTGGAATTTGCTAAGACATCAATGTTTGAAATCATGTAGCCTTGACTCTGTGCATAAAATCCATGATTCATAACAAAGTGCCATTCGTTCCGTTATTTTTTCCGAAATAGATATGTGGTTGTATCAATTATAGCAAACATATTCAATGAGTATTTTAATAAAACAAGGTGTTATAAAAAAAATACAGGTGTCCTCCCATTTGGTGGCATATAAAACAAGAAACATCATTAATCTTCAATGAAAACTTTATTAATATGTTTCGAAGCAATCAAATACACAGTATACGCTGAATCAAATATAATAACTTTGCTTATTTCCAAGATAGAAACACCATTAGTTAATCGTGATAAAACCCAAAGCATGAGATAAAACGAATTGTTTGCAACATTTATCATGCTACGTTATGATATATATATCATATTTATCGAAGGTTCCCCGAGCAACTTCTTATGGGGTGTATCTGTCTCAACTTATTCGTTTTTCAAGAGCTTGTACTCGAGTTGAAGACTTTAATATTCGTAAACTTTGTATAACTAAAAAGCTACTAAATCAGGGTTACCTTTACCATAAACTTCGTAAAACTTTTGCAAAATTTTATTATCGTAACCCTGATTTTCTTTCCAAATATAAAAGTAATTTAAGGACTGTTCTGCGACAAGGACTATCACAACCTGACTTCTATGTGATGCGATTTATAAACGTCATAAGATTCTTGGTCATGATCACTTTCATACTATCTTAGTTAAACTTATTAAACAAATTATTAAAAGAGGTTATGACGCTATCATTTTGCAACGTACTGCATGCTTAGTGGTGGACCCTTTTACAGTTCGCCACTATGCTTTCCTCTTTAATTGTACGATGACCGGACAGGCTGTGGACCCTATGATGACGCCTACCTAAAGCCCATTGGGACGGTGGCGTTTGATGTTTGTCTATGATCTTTCTTGTCGTGCCCTTAATGGTTTATTCTCTTGTTGCTCTGGCTTATGCCAAGTCATTTAGTACCTTCATTGTGGCTTTCTAGGCTATTGATTTTTATGGGATGGTGTGTTGTCCGTTGTCCGTCGTCCGTCCGTCGTCCGTCCGTTAACTTTTGCTTGTGTACACTCTAGAGGCCACATTTCTGATGCAATCATCATGAAACTTTGTCAGAATGTTTGTCTCAATGAAATCTCGGTCATGTTCGAAAATGGGTCATGTGGGATCAAAAACTAGGTCACTAGGTCAAATATTGGAAAAAATTTGTGTACACTCTAGAGGCCATATTTTTGACCCGAGCTTGATGCAACTTTGTCAGAATGTTTTGTCTTAATTATATCTTGATCAAGTTTGAAAATGGGTCACATAGGGTTAAAAACTAGGTCACTAGGTCAAATACTTGAAAAACCTTGTGTACACTCTAGAAGCCGTATTTCTGACCCAATCCTGATGAAGCTTTGTCAAAATGTTTGTCTTAATTATATCTTTGTCAAGTTCAAAAATGGGTCACATGGTGTTAAAAACTAGGTCACTAGGTCAAACTTTGGAAAAACCGTGTGTACACTCTAGAGGCCATATTTTTGACCCGATCTTGAGGAAACTTTGTCAGAATGTTTGTCTCAATAAAATCTCGGTCAAGTTTAAAAATGGATCATGTGGGGTCAAAAACTAGGTCACTAGGTCAAATACTTGAAAAAACTTGTGTACACTCTAGAGGTCATATTTGTTACCTTAATCTTGATGAAACTTTGTCAAATTGTTTATCTTAATTATATCTTGATCAAGTTTGGAAATGGGTCACATGAAGTTAAAAACTAGGTCACTAGGTCAAATATTGGAAAAACCTTGTGTACACTCTAGAGGCCATATTTTTCACCCGAGCTTGATGCAACTTTGTCAGAATGTTTGTCTTAATTATATATTGGTCAAGTTTGAAAATGGGTCAAATGGGGTTAAAAACTAGGTCACTAGGTCAAATACTTGAAAAACCTTGTGTACACTCTAGAAGCCGTATTTCTGACCCAATCTTGATGAAACTTTGTCAAAATGTTTGTCTTAATTATATCTTGGTCAAGTTCAAAAATGGGTCACATGGTGTTAAAATCTAGGTCACTAGGTCAAACTTTGGAAAAACCGTGTGTACACTCTAGAGGCCATATTTTTGACCCGATCTTGATGCAATTTTGTCAGAATAGTTGTCTCAATTATAGCTTGCTAAAGTTCGAAAATTGGTCACACAGGGTCAAAAACTAGGTCACTAGGTCAAATACTTGAAAAACCTTGTGTACACTCTAGAGGCCATATTTCTGACCCGATCTTGATGAAACTTTGTCGAAATGTTGTCTTAATTATATTTTGGTCAAGTTCGAAAATGGGTCCCATGGCGTCAAAAACTAGGTCACTAGGTCAAATACTTGAAAAAACTTGTGTACACTCTAGAGGTCATATTTGTTACCCAATCTTGATGAAACTTTGTCAAATTGTTTATCGTAATTATATCTTGATCAAGTTCGGAAATGGGTCACATGAAGTTAAAAACTAGGTCACTAGGTCAAATATTGGAAAAACCTTGTGTACACTCTAGAGGCCATATTTTTTACCCGAGCTTGATGCAACTTTGTCAGAATGTTTGTCTTAATTATATCTTGGTCAAGTTTGAAAATGGGTCAAATGGGGTTAAAAACTAGGTCACTAGGTCAAATACTTGAAAAACCTTGTGTACACTCTAGAAGCCGTATTTCTGACCCAATCTTGATGAAACTTTGTCAAAATGTTTGTCTTAATTATATCTTGGTCAAGTTCAAAAATGGGTCACATGGTGTTAAAAACTAGGTCACTAGGTCAAACTTTGGAAAAACCGTGTGTACACTCTAGAGGCCATATTTTTGACCCGATCTTGATGCAATTTTGTCAGAATATTTGTCTCAATTATAGCTTGCTAAAGTTCGAAAATTGGTCACACAGGGTCAAAAACTAGGTCACTAGGTCAAATACTTGAAAAACCTTGTGTACACTCTAGAGGCCATATTTCTGACCCGACCTTGATGAAACTTTGTCGAAATATTGTCTTAATTATATTTTGGTCAAGTTCGAAAATGGGTCCCATGGGGTCAAAAACTAGGTCACTAGGTCAAATACTTGAAAAACCTTGTGTACACTCTAGACACCATGTAATACGACTCGATTCATCAATGGTATAAGAGCCAGTAGAGCGTTCACATGCCCTATTGGGCCTCTTGTTTGTATTATATTTACATGAGCATATTTGTGTTTTACTTATATTGCCTATTGATGCTGCCTTGTTGGTTATAGATTAGATCATGGTGGGATTTCTTTATTTACACGGCGGATTTGTAACCGGAGGCCCCGGGTTCAATCCTCCGTGGTGCCACTGAGTTCCGTCGGTCTGTTCTTGGGCAAGACACTTTTCCTTAACCTCGTCCGTCGGATGGGGACGTAAACCGGGCGGTCCCGTGTATCGGTCTATCATCCGAGCACGTTAAAGAACCATAGGAATCTATTCGATAATAAGAGTAGGGCAGGTTCCCGGATTCCTATGTATCCTTCCCCTCTCTCTGGGGCGGCTTTAACTAACCTGTACTGTGTTGATGAGCCGTTAAACAACATTCAATTCAATTTAATGGGATGACAGTAGGGTACGTATGAGGTTTGGTGCACCCTAGAACCGGTTTAAACCCCCCAGTTGCATACTTTGCCATTGACCGTTCCAAGGCGGATTGTAGCCCTATCGTCAACCCTTTTGTGTTTGTTATATCGTTTGCATTTATTATTACTTTTGCCTTCTTGTTTGTCAGTTTGCGTGCTTGTTTCTGTGTTTTGTGGTTGACTGTCGTCCTTGAATGCTACTTTCCCTGTCCGATCTTTTTATATTTCTTTACGAATGCTCATCGTAAACATTTGAATGACTTTATTTATGTGTTTGCGCATTTGCAATGATATGTTTTATTTTCATCTATACATGACAAGTATGGCCTTCTTCGTGCTTCTATACGGATCACGAATCACCACCGCGTTGGACGTAAATTTGTGAGATCCTTTTGGTCATATAAATAGTCCCCAACAAGGATCCACAGAAGCGTTTAATTTTCAAAAACGAAGACCTTCAACTTATAATAGCAGTTATGGGAAAGCGTACTGAACCAATAGCATCCACCTTAATTTATATTGTCTCCGTATAAAATCTCTATTCACGGATTCTACGTCAAATCAAATTGAGTTTACCGTTTATAGATAACAAATGATACCTCTTATTTACAATAATTGTCTTCGCCAACTTAAGGCATATGTCACACAATTAAGAAAAGAAACGGATGCAGTGTCGGATCTGGCAAATTGATTAAATGTGTTCGAGATAGGAAAAGGTTTGATAAATTGACATCTTATCCAGAATTATATGCCAGTATGACTTTGGATTTGTCGATGGTTATACATCATAGATTAGCTGAAAAACAATCTTGAGTAAGAATCACGCTCGGGCGTAATGGACTCACAACAATATTATCTCCCTTGAATACTCATGTCCTACAGATGAAGGAGGTAGATAAAAAAAAAATCCGCTTTTCTACATTTTACTGGTCTTTACTAGGTTCTAAATCTACAGCATTTTAGGAATAGATCACTGGAAATGATTGTTGATATAAGATTTCTAGCTAATTTTGCCTCATTTTACACATCATGGGTCTAATCACCACGGGGTTGTATTTTTTTCTGAATTTTGATATGTGTCACGCAAACAAAATATTTGTTAATTGTTTTAAATTGCAGATATTGGATCAATGAACAATTTAAGCATAAATACATGTTGTAAATTTCGTTTATCGTTTATCTCTATACCACGAACAAAAACATTACAATGGGACCCTATGGAAAATCAATTGTGGTGTGAGACATAATGGTGCTTTTTCAAGATCCCGACAGTGATAATGATGATGTTATCTACGACTCCGATTATTACTGCTGTATTACCGTACAGATCCCATCAGTGAAAATGGTAATGATGATGATGATGATCATCATCATCATTGTGACGATGATGATGGTGATGATTATGGTAGTGGTGGTTATAATGATATACGTGACAGCAATTAGCTGCAACGGAATGATTGCTAAGTTCCCGACAGTGATGATGATGATGATGATGATGATGATAGTTATGATGATGATGATGATGCTGATGGGGATGATGATAATGGTGATGATAATGATGAAGATGATGATGATGATGATGATAATGATGATGATGATGGTGATGATGATGATTGTGATGATGATGATGCTGATGCTGATGATGATGATGATGATGATGGTGATGGTGGTGGTGGTGGTGATGATGATAATGATGATGATGATGAGGATGACGATATACGTGACAATAATTACCTGCTGCTGGAATAAAAGGATGCATTCAGTTAAATATGGGAAACCCGATGCTTAAATTGTTTCAAATAGGTCCTCTGTAATAGTGAAACATTATTTGCCAGTTATCGGACTGGTACTAATATAAAACTGTCTGCATTTACATCAGCTTGGTCCCCCAGACACTACAATTAACTCTGTCTTGTTTTAGTGATTTACGGCGCGTCCGTGGTCGAGGGTTTAACGACGTTGCTTTGTAAACCTTCTCGCCTCTTATCGCTGCGTGTACTAATCCCACTGGGAGAACAACTGTTTGGTGAGAAAGTGCCGATTCTTACGGATGGTGGGGGTAGAGGTGGGGGGGGGGGGGGGAAGTTGTAGCATGGTCGGTGAAATTTCCTTTGATGAATGCAGAGCATTAAATCGTTTAATTTAGGGTAACTAAAGGGGCGTGGCTATACCATACTACAACTACCGGATATTGGAATTTAGAGTACGGTCAATATGACGTCACAGTGTTACTAAGTACACCATGCTACAAAAAAGATAGAGTCTGTCTCAGCTCGTTGGTTATTTAAACAAACTCGCTGAGACCAGACTCTATCTATTACATAATGTACCTGTATTTAACCTGTCTGCTGACGATAAAAAAAGGCGAGGAAGTGTACACATTAATAGATTTAAATCAACCAGTAGACCGTATTGGCTAGTATATATAGTTTATTCGGATAATTCCAATGGATCATAAGACCATTATACCAATAACTAACATAATGAACAGAAACGTATTCATATGTACATGGTAACAAATAATACTGTAGCAGTTAATGTTTTGTTGTTGGTTGTTGGTGTTTTATGTGTTGTTGTTTCTTTTTGTGTGTGTTTTTTGTTGTTGTTGTGTTTCTCTGTGTGTGTGTTTTGTTTTATTTCGATTTAAACATATTGTATTGTCATATATGTACAAGTCCAATGCTATCGGGTCGGGCCAGAAGTGCTACCCACATTAGTCACGGCTCTTCCCTGCAATGGAGTTTTAACAAATACAATGAATGGCAATAGCAGCAATAGAAGAAAGAGTTTCACCGAATGTAGAGAAGGTGACTGAACCATTACATTGAACCGCTCATATGAAAATTCAACAAGAGCACATTCATATGACTTATTTGCAAATTTTAAGCTTAAAAATTATCTTGATCAAATAAACGTTCAAAGATTTAGAAGAGCACTAACAAGGTTAAAAGTGGCATCCTACAGGCTACAAATAGAGGTAGGGAGATGGCACAAACCCAACAAAATACCATTAGAAATTAGGAAATGTCAAATATGTCACACTTTAGAAGATGAATTCCATTTCATTATGGAATGCCCAGTTTATAATGAATATAGAATTACTTATATTAAAAAGTATTACTGGCAACGACAAATGTTCCTAAGTTTATTGAGTTATTAAAACCTGAAAACGTCACAACTTTTAAAACCCTTTTCATATTTATCTTCAAAAATTTCAAAAAAAGAAATGAGCTAATGTGTAATGGATAATGTGTTTACAATAAGTTACATCCTCTTTTAATGAAGTAATATAAATTGGAGTAATATTTATGATTTTGTGTAATTTTCTGAACTACTTTTGTTTGTTGATTCATACTGATTTTTGGTCGTAATATTAAGAATATTAATAAACGTAATAGTATTTCTGTTATCTGTGTTTTATTTTATCTCTTGTGTGGGTGTGTGTGTGCGTGCATGCGTACGTGAGTGAGTGAGTGACTGACTGAGTACGTGTTTATGTATGTGTGCGCGAGTGGGCTGCATGTGCGTGCACGACATTGATACAATATAATTATATCTTCATTTTGCATGAACTGCCATTGACAACTGTTAAGATAATTATGTATGTATAACATGTATACTGATTTGCCATTTGGTCTTTTGTATGAATAAAGTATCTATCTATGCTCAAGTACATATTTTATATTAACCTATATATAATATTACGTTTACCTAACGCAAATGTATGGCTTCTTACCAGCACACACACACACACACACACACACACACATTGTTAATGCAACTTTAGTGTAACCAGAACAACCAAAGAGGCATATTGTAAATGTATTTACTTATAGATTATAGGATAAGTCTCTATGACAATTTCGATTTGGACTGAATGAGCTAGTTTGACCTCAAATGAATTTGGGGTATCTGATGGAGACAGATCCATAGAGCTATCACTAAGCAGCGTACCATATAATGAATCGATTTAGTACATACTTTTTCGACACTGCCATGCCATCATTTGAAACGCTCGCCTTTATTCATATGATTGCTTAGAGCATAAAACTATTCAATTGTTGTTGTGTTTTGTTTGTTTTTTGTTGTTGTTGTTTCTGTATGAAATGCGAGTATTCATACACAACTTCGTTAGTATTTATTTTAGCAACGAAACACTTTACGCTTTAAATAGATGCAAGCTGTCGTGTCGAAACCGAATTGGACGGATGGAACTTCTTTTGTTTTAAACATTCAAAGAACACATTCAACCAAAACAAGCAAACACAACAAACAGCAATTATATGAAGAAATATAATCAAAGTATACGACATCACAAACAATAATGGGTTGACAAGAGGGGAATACCGCATTGGAACTGTCAGTGGCACACTGGGTTTAAACCTGGTTCTAGGGTGTACCAAAAATGAGATTGGGTCCTATAGAAACCACAGCGTCCGAGCGCAATGGCATCGTAGGTCCGCACTGTACTGCAAACAATGACTTGAAAATACATTGAAAGAGACAAAAAACAACAGAAAGGGTGGTGAAGACAGGGTTACTGACTTGGAACGGTCAGTAGGCAATAAGGCCTACTGGTTAGCTTGAATCGATTTTATATGCGCACAATCCTCGCTATTATCCTGTCTTTAACGGCCAAATAGACAAGACAGTGTAAACAAAACTACATCCCATCAAAAGGAATTCTCTAACAATAAAGTCCACATCCTGAGAAACTAACTACAGAAACACAAACAAAATAATAAACATCTATCCAGAATCGTACTGAACAACCATAGTAGTTGCAGCTAAAGAAAAAAACAATCTAGGGTACGACCAGAAAGCTCATGCACCCACCTCCCTTAGTTGGGGTTTGAGTAGGTACAATCATAGAGTCCCTAAACTCACTATTACCCTATTGTCATCCCAATTAAACGGGCAAGTGTACATAAGTAAATCCACCGGCAATCCACCATTCTTTAACAAACTAGGCAGCAATGGCAAAGCTTTATGCGATGGAGCTAAAACACAAATATGATCATGTTTCTATAAATACATATAAAAGAAATGCTCAGAACGCTTTGAGTAGCAAGAGAATAGCAATGCATGACTTCATACAATTATTCAGGAAATTCATTCAACAGAGGTATATATATATACTAATTGACATGATGTCTGGTAGAACAGTTGGTCCTAGTTTATAATCAAACCACCAGGTATGCCGTCCTTCCGTACAATTTCCAAACAGAGAGGAATTCCATCTTTATTGCACGGAAATATGCCGGTATTTTACCTGCAGTACTGGTGCTCTTCCGTTTAACGTAGTCGTTTCCTTTTTAAAAACGACTGAACCCATGATTTTGAAAGTTCAACTTTACATCCATATTCACATAAAGATTTCTGTTTTCATTTTTCACAATTCCTTTCTTTTACTTAATTTCCAAAAACTGTTTTTAAAGTTTCTAATGGTTTCTAATGGAGCTCTCATGCCTCTGGAACGGTTTAGAAGGAAGCGTTCATTACGCCATACTGTACGGTACTGAGAGCCATTTTGTGTCAATTTTCAGAGTCGTAATATTGGAATGTCATTATTATCATTAGTCGTGTTAATGTCATTTACTTCCTCTTTATCACATAAGGTCCCTTGTTAGCAGTGTCGAACACCCATTTAATATTCTATTGTATGACACACGTGTACTACAACCTGGAACGATTTTGATTGGTTGAGTTAAACCTGTAACACTACGCAAGTTTATTAACTGAAACTATTTTATTATTACAAATTCAACCAGATATGAGCCATCAACTTATTATTTGTGACAGCTTATAAAAATAATGCATGTTATACAAAACATTGTTGTTGGTTTGTTAAAAAGTTGGCGTAAGCTGCTATTTTGTAAAGAGGTAAAACACGAACTATTTTATACGCAACGTTATCTATGAGACGCGACGTTACGACGTCACATATTTTAGGACGTTTTGGCGCTGAAGTGTGTCTGACGTTGTGGCGGTTCTACGTCCATCTGAATTAATTTTTACTAATTTGATTGCAATGTTTTTAAATAAAAAGGATCTTAAACTCGTTCCCATTCCATATAATATTTATGAAACTCGTTATGAATTATTTTTAATTTTTACTCGCCAAAAGGCTCGATAAAATTAAAATAATTCATAACTCGTTACATAAATCTTATATGAAATGGGAACTCGTTTAAGATCCTCTATATATGGATGTTGAACTCCGGGAATTTTGGTTGGGCTGGCTTGGGTATGTGCATGTAACTGTGATGTCCTAGGTACGTATTTTTAGAAGGTGAAGGTTCTTGTAAAAGCATAAATAGCTAGTTTTAAGGTTTATGTGTTGTAGGCGGAACTCCGATATTTTACATGTTACATTGTTAGTACATGTAGTAGCCTAGTTGGTTTGAACCTGTCTTGTCTATCGCCTGGTCAAATTCGGAACAATGGAAGCCTCCAGTATGTCTATTGTATAGATTACGTGGTATATATGTAAGGATGTACAAATATATAAAAAGTGAGACGTTGACCTATTAAATGTAACTCATACAAATATTAAATCAAACCGATTCTTAAATGTCATATTGTTTTGTTTGATGCACAACGATCGATATCATCTAGTCTACGTAGTGGAGATAATTATATCAGCATACCCCTAATGAAGACATAATGTCACACACTATGCTATTAAACCATATAGGAACGTCTGTCTCCAATGTAATGCCGCTACAAGGCGAGACGGTATATGGTGCCACGTCAATTCCTACCAGACAATAATTTGCACTTAACATTACCCCAGACTCAATAAAAGCGAGTCTACTACTTGTATCTCTTGTTTGTGTTTGTTTCTTCTAAGCAAGAATTTCAGTATTTATTGACATTCACACTAGCGTTTGTTTAGTGATGTGTCGCGGCCGTAAAAGGTCGCCCGACTACAAATCAGTGGTGTTATTACTTACTGGTCCTTTGGGAGTATCAAGCCCACATCTTTGCGGCTTTAAAGTAGAATATCGCTTAAGCCGGTGCTAGGCGGCGTGAAAGGTATTGCACTTTACATTACCTCTAATGAACAGACTCAATAAACCCGAGTCTGTTGCTTTTATCTCTTGTTTGTTTGTTGCTTCCAAAGGAACAACCTTTCAGTATTTTTTTAAATGACAAATTATTGCCACAAACTGATGAATGCCCGAAATGGCAAACGCAGACAACAAATCCAAAAAAAACAAAAACAGACAGGATAAATTACCAATACTCATTAGATTATCCAATAGAATTTGGCTATTTGCAATTAGTTACCATTCATGACTCGGAGTTGATTACCGCCTATGTCTCAAACGGACGAGAAATAAAGAAAGCGCACCGTGCAGTCTTACTGCTATGGCATTTGCCAAGTCATTGAGTACTTGTTTGTGGCTTTGTAGGTATTAGTTTTTATATATTCGTATATACATGATCATCTATGTGTTATACTTATATTGCCTATTAATGCCGTTTTGTTTGTTAGGGAATAAAGCCTGGCGGGGGTAGCTTTATTTACACTATCCCGTTTTATTGGGATGACAATACGGTAAGACGGTGGTTTGGTGCACCCTAGAACCTGGTTTAAAACCCCAGCAGTAGTATGAGCATGACTCGGGCGTCAAGACAAAACAATCTTTTAGAATAAAGGAAATAATTATTTTGTTTAGAACAAAGGAAATGATTGATGAAGACAAAAGAATTAGCGCCAAGAACAAAAGAAAACAAAGGCTTTTGTTAAAATCAAAGGTTTGTATCATTATTGGTCTCGAGATAAGCATCAGAGTGCGAGGTTCTTTATTGGTGTCAAAACTATGGAAATATATATATATAAATTGAACAGGAAAAGCAGCATTCAAGGACGACAGTCAACCACCAACACACAGAGAAACAAAGAAAGAATTTAAAGATGAATAAAAGGCCAAATAAGACATCACAAATACAAAAGGGGTTGACAATAGGGCTACCGCGTTTGGAACGGTCAGTGGCAAAAAACGCCGCTTGGAGTTTAAACCAGGTTCTAGGGTGCACCAAACCTCTATTTTAAGTGTTTTAACTAATAGACAATGGATGAAAGCATTCTTTTGAGAGTATGGAGCGTTTGATCACGCCATATGGTGGCCCAGTGTCTAGAGGCTGTATGGTGTATGAGATATGGCGGAACTATTATGAACAATGG
This sequence comes from Cyrtodaria siliqua, assembly GCA_037043455.1. Taxonomy (NCBI): domain Eukaryota; kingdom Metazoa; phylum Mollusca; class Bivalvia; order Adapedonta; family Hiatellidae; genus Cyrtodaria; species Cyrtodaria siliqua. The sequence goes on from JAWPHD010011567.1 coordinate 21,608, forward strand.
ATGAATAGAATGAATAGAAATGTTTGATCTATAGAAATTATGGTTTTCGTGTCTAGACTCGTCTTTATACGCGTGTCAAAACTGATGACAATAGATAAAAGGATTCTATTTTGAGAGGACGTCTCTCTTGATCACTCAGTATGCCTCCAATATGTCTAGAGTCTCTAGCGTGCTGTGCCTAAACTATTATTAACAATGGGTCAATAGAATGAAAAGAAAATTTTGTTCTGTTTTGCAAAGTTGCTTTTATTTGTGCTAGCCTAAATGTCGAATCATAGCCGGCATTTAATTAAGTCGTACTTGGTACGTTTGACAGCGACTATTTTATAATTTGCAGTTAAATTAATTACATTTAACAAATACTTTGTTTTAAGAGAACAGCCCTGTTAGTAAATGAAATTGTTCCTGAGGTCCTCCTTACACCGCAATATTTAAAACAAACATATATAACTTAATAAAAATAAAATAGAATAGCAATACAAAACAAATAAAAATCTTCACCAAACTATCATTAATAATTATGATTCATAAACAATATTTCCAAAATAATTATTGCAGTTATAATTGTGTTTTTTTATCAATTTTATACTATTGTATGAAAACGGCTTAAAAGAACGTGCTGGAATGTCATTCAAAACTATTGACCCAGAAGATGACATACTTCCATCAAATAGATTCGTATTTGGCTTATAAATCGTAAAGTTAATAGCACATTGAAAGCGTATATGGTTTAACAGTGTGATATGAAAATTCAAACAATGCAGCTGTTTTCGTTTTATGCTACACATGAGTTTTCTTTATCAATTCCTCCTTGCAGACTATGATTATACTACGACCTGTATACATTTACTCTCGTGTGCATTTTTTTGTTAATGTTTTGCTTCAAAGACCTCTTCACAAGTCCTATGTACCTTTTCGAAATCTATAATATTAACGTTGAATTACAGTTAAAACCCATTCACTGAAAAGGGGATACTTTAGGATTATCCATGTCTCATTTTTATTATAGGCGGAACATCTCCAATACATGGATCAAACTTTTACGTTTTTTCATATTAGTTCCTACCAGTCTTAAGAGGCGTATTTCTTTAAGCGGACTTTGACTCGTTTTATTGTTTTATCAGTACATTTCATGTTTTCATATAAAAGGAGGGTAATTCTCTAAAGATGTAACAATTTAAACAAAAACATAAATATTTTACAAACTATTGGTCGAAACGAAATACAACTATTCTAAAAAATATATATATTTAATCTAAAATATAACAAAGATACAAACGTGAGTTATTAGGAATTCTGATTTGTGTATTTATAATGCAAGTCCGTAGAGGATACTGCTGCATATCGGCTTTGTTCGATTTTTATATATATATGTTTTGTTATAACATGGTCGGTGACATTTTCTTTGACAAGTGCAGAGCTTTAAATTGTTTAATTAAGGGTAACTAAGGGGCGTGACTATACCTTACTACAACTACCAGATATTGGAATTTAGAGTACGATCATTATGACATCACAGTGTTACTAAGTACACCATGCTACAAAAAAGATAGAGTCTGTCGCAGCTCTATTGATGATAGATGTACACAGTCAGAAGCTGAATTAAAGGGTCGCATGGAAATCTCAGGCTTTGCATTATCTCAATAAATTTGAACAATGATTTGCCAAAACATACTAAACACAGATCGTTAGATAATAAATGTAATTCACAAGAACATGTAAAAACATTTTCTGGATTACAATGTATTTTCAAATCTGCAAAAACACATAAGAAATATGAGTTGAAAACCCTGGTAAAATTGAGGCTATGTAAAAGGAAAACGTGTTGATAAGCATATTTAAAGACATGTTTATGTCAAATGCCAAATAACACAATATATATATATATAAATGTAAATCTGAATGTGAATATCTGGCTCCTGAAAAATCAAAGAAGCTCTGTGGGAAATAAACTATATTATATTGTCCATTTAATAGCACAGGCCTAGATAGCAAATAGTATACATTAAAACGAATCATCAACACATCAATGCACGAACATTTTGTTTGTGTTAAATTAATTTACCTGCTTCAGTGCTTCCAAAACATCAGTTACGAGTCTTCAATATATGTTTCTTCATATAAATATAGCTCTCATATATTACGCGTACATGTAGCAGTAGCTTGTGATCCTCCACCAAGTTTGTTCAAATGATGACCCCGGGATCAAATATGGCCCTGCTTTGTTCTTTGCATCGGATGATCCCAACACTTGCGTTCGTGTAGTCTGTAAGGTGGTTATGAACTTTCTCCCCGACATCGATTCACAATATTGTTATTAATTACTGGTCATTTTTTCACCGCAGAACTTTCATCCTGTCAATAAGTATATAACTGGATGAGGCCATCCCGTCGTAAACCGTACAACGCATGCATTCTTATACATGGATTAAGCCTAATAAAATGCATAATAGTATACAACAATCAGTAATAATCTTAGCGTAAATGGTTAAACTAACCAAAAACATAATCAAAATAATGTAAAACTATGATCAGATATCTATCATCAATAAATATGAATCTAACATATGCAGAGTTTGTACAACAATATACGCTCGTATACTGGAATGAAAACGGGATTCCTTGACAGGAACAAACACACACAAGAGAGAATAGAAGCAGACTTCATCAAGTTCAATCTGTGTGGCTTTAAAGTCGAATACCGTTTAAGCAGGTGCTAGGAGGCGTGAGAGGTATTGCACTTTACATTATCCCTCATGAACAGACTCAATAAAACCGTGTCGACTACTTTTATCTCTTTTGGGTGTTTGTTGCTTCCAAGGGATCCGTTTTTCAGTATGTATTGGTTGTTTTGATTCTGTTCATGAGAGGTTAATAAGGTGCACCACCTTTCACACGCCCTAACACCGGCTTAAGCGGTATTCTACTTTAAAGCCACAACGATATAGTGGGTGGTTTGATTATCCCAAAGGACCAATGAGCAATAACACTGCTTATTTGTCGATCATAGTCACATAAACAAATCTATATTGCAATGCAATTACTATGATAAGCAGATGATTCATATTCCTTTAGATTGCGTACTGCTAAATATAACCTGAGATAAGCCCCTCCGTTTGTTGTGTACGGTTTAGTGCAGAAGTGGAAGTTCACACGGGTCACCACATACTACTTTGAAATAAACAAAATGCATTTTCAGGAAGGATAAGCCATGTGTACAATAAAACCCACCAGCAAGGATCACTGAATTGTATAAACATTTTTTTTAATGTTTTTGAAAATGTAAGCTCCAATGAAATACATGTTACAACATTAGTATTGCTTTAAACACTTTAGCATTGCAGTTAATAATGTCCCCTTCATTTTTTAGCCAAAAGATGAAATAAATAAAAGTTACAACATAAATACGTGTAACTTTATCTGCATATCTTGATCGGTTATATAATACTAATTATACTACTACTACTACTAATAATAATAATAATTAATAATAATAATAATAATAATAATAATAATAATAATAATAAAGAAAATAATAATTAATTTAGTACAATCATGTAATTCTCTGGTATTTTACATTTGGTATCCTTATGGATATTATGACATTTTGGAATTTGCTAAAACATCAATGTTTGAAATCAAATCATATAGCCTTGACTTTGTGCAGAAAATCCATGATTCGTAACAAAGTGCTATTCGTTTCTTTCGTTATTAAGCAACACCATTTATCTTCAATGAAAACATTATTAATATGTTTAAAAGCAATCAAATACACATATATCGAGTATACGCTGAAGGCCGTGGCAGAAAATAGAATCAATAAAAACAACATTGTTTATTTCCACGGTAGAAACACGATTAGTTAATTATGATAAAACCCAAAGCATGAGATAAAACTAATTGTTTGCAACGTTTTATCATGGTACGTTATGATATATATATTATATATATCAAAGGTTACGAATGTTCATTGTAAACATTTGAATGACTTTATTCATATATTTGCGCATTAGCAATGATATGTTTTATCTTCAACTCGACATGATAAATATGGCCTTCTTCGTGCTTCTATACGATCACGAATCACCACCCCGTTGGACGTAAATTTGTGAGATCCTTTTGTTCATATAAATAGTCCCCAACAATGATCCAGCGAAGCGTTTAATTGCAACAAACGATGACGTTCAACTTATAACAGCAGCTATGGTAAGGCGTACTAAACCAATAGCATCCACATTAATTTACATTGTCTTTTTTTAAAATCTCTATTCACGGATTCTTCGTCACATCAAATTGAGTGTGTCGTTCATAGATGACAAATGACAACTCATTTTTACAACAATTGTCTTCGCCAACTAAATGCATATGTCACAAAATTAAGAAAAGAAACGGATGCAGTGTCGGATCTGACCAAATGAGTAAATGTATTCGAGATAGACAAAGGCTTGATTAATTGACACCTTATCCAGAATTAAATGCCAGTATGACTTTGGATTCGTCGATGGTTACACATCGGAGATTAGCTGAAAGACAATCTTGAGTAAGAAGCACTCTCGGGCGTAATTGTGCTTTTTTAAGATCCCGACAGTGATAATGATGATGTTATCTACGACTCCGATTATTGCTGCTGTATGATCGTACATATCAAAACAGTGAAATGGTGATGATGAGGATGGTGATGATGATGATGATGATGATTATGATTATTGTAGTGGTGGTTATAATAATATATATGTGACAGCAATATATTAGCTACAACTGGATGATTGTTAAGTTCCCGGCAGTAATGATGAAAATGATGATGATGATGATGATGATGATGATGATGATGATAGTGGTGGTGGTGGCGGTGGTGGATATGGTAGTGGTTGTGGTGGTGGTGGTGGTGATAGTGATGATGATGATGATTGTGTCATCATTAAACGTGACAATAATTGCCTGCTTCTGGAATAAATGGATGCTTTCAGTAAAACACGATGCTTAAATTGTTTCAAATAGGTCCTCAATATGCAAAACTGTGAAATAGTGCAACATTATTTGCCAGTTATCGGACTGGAACTAGTATAAAACTTTCTGCCTTGAACACGTCTTTCTGCACACAGACACTACAATTAACGCCATCTTGTTTTGTCTATGTTTATGCATTTGTTTTGTTTAATGTGAAACTATCATTACATAGACGAATCTATAAGGTATATGATATTTCTTTTTGTTTTTACTTTTTTTAATATTGTTTGACATATTAAATAAGAGAATGAAAGAAGAAATCTTATTCCAGTTCTGTTTCACTTGTTCCGTGTTGATTTGCTGGTACATGTAGTCATTTATTACCACAATCTCATCCTTTTTGCACATTATGGCTTCCGAACATTTATTTTCTGTTGCACAGATACAGTTTCAAAAATAAAAAGTAATGCTATATCTTCAAAATGCAAACAATATGTTAAAAGTTAAACTTATAGAAATTCAGCGCCTCAACGGATATAGTTTTAAAAATAAAAAGTAATTCAACATTCACAAAACGCAAGCAATGTTTAAACGTTAAACTTAAATAAAAATAGTGATTTACAGCGCCTCCGTGGTCGAGGGATTAACGACGTTGCGTTGTAAACCTTTTCGCCTCTTACCGCTGCGGGTACTAATCCCATTAGGAGCGCAACTTTTAAGTGAGAAAGTGTCGATTCTTACGGATGGCGGGAGGTACACAGTACTGATTCTACCCAGGAATAAGTGTTGGGTCTACCTCCACCACAAAAAAAACAGACCGTCATAGATAGCCTAAAATTTGTTTGAAGATTACGTTAAACATCAAACAAACAATGTATTTTACAGGGAACTGTATATTTGCTGACAAATAGTAAGCAATACTTCTTTGATTAAGATTATCTTTGATATAATGTTCTTGTATTTACCCTGTCTGTTCCATTTGCTGACGATAAAAAAAGACGAGGAAGTGTACACATCAATATATTTAAGTTAACCTGTAGACCGTATTATCTAATATATATATATAGTTTATTCGGATAATTTCATTCGGTCATAAGAACATTTATACCAATAACTAACATAATGAACAGAAACGTATTCATATGTATAAGGTAACACATAATACTGTAGCAGTTATATTTTGTTGTTGGTTTTTGGTGTTTAAATTGTTGTTGTTTCTTTTTGTATGTGTTATTTTGTTGTTAATATTTTTCTGTGTGTGTGTTTCTTTCGCTTTCGATTTCAACAAATTGTATTGCCATATATGTACAGTCCAATGCTAACGGGTCGGGCCACAAGTGCTACCCACGGCCCTTCCCTATAATGGAGTTTCAACAAATACGATGAATGGCAATTGCTATTAACACGTATCAATAAGCTGGATTAATTACAACATTATAAGTAGTAGGACATGTTAAGGTAATAAGAAAATAGAAATAAAAAATAAAGGAAAAGTAGAAGTAGAAAAAAGAATTTCACCGCACATATGTAGAGAAGGTGATTGAACCATTACATTAAATCACTCATATGTTCAAGTACATATTTAACATGTTTAAATTAAACTATATATAATATTACGTTTACATAACGTAAACATGGAACACTACTCTCTCACACACACTCACGCACACACGCACACACGCATAAACACACACACACACACATACATACATATATATATACTTATTTATTAATGAAATTTTAGAATAACAGCACAACCAAAAAGGCGTTTTGTAGATGTATTTACTTATAGATTAAATATTATTGTTGTGTCGGGACCGAGTTGGACGGATGGAGCTTTTGTTTTAAACATTACCATTCAAAGAACGCATTCAACCAAAAACAAACAAACACAACAAACAGCAATTATATGAAGAAATATAATCAAATCATGCGACATCACAAACAATAATGAGTTGACAACATGGACAAGAGGGGTACACCGCATTGGTACTGTCATTGGCACATTGGCTTTAAACGAGTTTCTATGGTGTACCAAAACTCACTATTACCCTATTGTCATCCGAATTAAACGGGCAAGTGTACATAAGTAAATCCACTGGCAGGCTTTATCCTTTAACAAACTAGGCAGCAATGGCAAATATTTATTCGATGGAACTAAAACACAAATGTAACCATGTATCTATAAATACATATTAAAAAAATGCTTAGAACGCTTGGCAGCAATCAGGAAAATAAGCGAATAACAATTCATGACTTCAACAAATTAATCAGGAAATTCATTAGAAATTATACGACCATTTTGTATTACAACGCACTTCATGCTTAGTAATTGACATCTCTACAGTAAGTCATATCGCTCCGCCTTTTCCTTGCAATGACTGACTACCTAATGGGATTCTATTTTTGTCGCATCTGTACTCTGAAAAGTAAGGTGCGTGTACGAACTTTCGTCCCTCATGTGTTTGGCCTTTGACTTTGACTGCTACTGCTGTGTTTGTTCAGTACTATTCTGGGTATTTTTCTAATTATTTATATTTTATTTATCTTAACAACATTTAAATGTATCGTTTGCTTTTTCTCTGGATATTGATTTTCGATATTTTGATTTTCATTTGATGGGATGTACTTTATGTACACTTTCCATTGCATGTGGGCACTTAATAAAATAGCGCGGTTGTGTACACATTAAACCGATTTAAGTTAAACAATAAGCCATATTGCCTATTGATCATTAACAGTCCGTAACTCGGTCTTCACTATTCTTTGTGTTATGTATTCTTTCGTTTAATTTGCTTACTTGATTTACTTTTTTGTACAGCATGTACAGTGTGGTTTATATAGGATTATTTTTTCATGACCTCGTGTAACCCTTTCCTAAGGTGCAAGATAGGTCAACAACACATGGGGTACACTTTTAAAGAAAAATTACCCAAGACACCGATTTATTATTAATCAGTGCCCTGCCTAGATCAGTATAAGAAGTCAGTGTCGAATTGCTATTCATACTCGACCCTCGCAGTCTTTCATATACACAAAGAAGAGAGACAACTGTATGTTATTCTACGATAAAATACAGCTGTTCCATTAATTCCCCGCCTATATTTCATCCGTTGGAAGCGCCACGTTACATGACTTCACTTGGTAAATATACGTCACGAAGAGAAACACAACAGTACTTTTAATGAAATATTAATTACAACAAACTTGTCATGCTCCTAAACTTTGCACACCCCCGATATTAAACCCATTATATGCACCAGTACACATAACATTAATAAGCATCTTGAACAAGCTGACAACGTTTTACGTCATACAGCGCAAGCTATATGACGTAAGCAATGACTTAATTGTTTGTCCCGTGAATATTAGTGTATACGCGCAGAACTTTGCATAGGGGAGCGCCCAATGGAACAGCCTGTAAACATAGCAGCCTGATTACCTTGAACTCCGAGGTAATACTTGGTGCCCCCACAATAGCGAAAACAATGGGGTTATTGTTATGTTAGAATCGAAACAATAAAAACGTATCTGTATTTTGTCGGTGAATAAACTATAGTCAGCCGCTAACGCACTCGTAATTTAATAAATACGTATCCGAACTCCTAACTGTACTTTATTCACCGATAAAACACAGGTACGTATTTATTATTTCTTAACTATGCAATGGCAGATTCGTATACAATTTAATATACAATAACTATTTTAAAACACGTAACTGTATGGATCCTGAATATAAACAACGTTAATATAAAAGTTCAAACCGATAACGACACGCACCAGTGTCACAGTCTCAATACATGTCCGATGTAGCGTAGAAGAAACAGGGTAAAAAATAAATCATCACCATGGTTTCTATCATTATCTTTTATTCCCAACGGATGCTTGTATTATGTCAACCAACACGCTGTAAAAGCAAAGCGGACATTTTCACACGAGAACAATCATTGTCTTGTGTATGCAATTAAGACATTTATTAGTATTGGTCTGCGCTGTTCTTACAGCTCTCGCTGTTTGTATAAATCTGATGCGAATAATTAGATTTAAATAATGTTTCGAACAATTAGTTAGGTAAATCATTATCTTGTAATAAGACACGAGAAACGATCACTTAATTATTAAATATACTCTGTAAAAGAAGTTTTGGACCATGGCAGTGTTCGAACCCGTACAATGATCGCTGAACCCGTACTTGACATTCAACCATAACCCTTATTATCTCAGTTGATAATTCACAATAGATCAACAATCAACAATAATTATCGTTTACAATGAAAGTTTGCGAAAAAATAATAATCTTTTTATTTGTTACTCGAATGTGTCCGTAACTGGTACTTTTTATGGACTTTGCAACATTTTTTACAGACCCTTTGTGTGTTCGCGATATTTTTTTGAAATCAATTCTTGTTTGAAATGCAATGTTTCTAGTATCATATTAACCGGGTAGGGTAGACCTTGGTTACTAAAAAAAAGATACTTAAATTCTGTCCACCAGTTTTATTTTTATATGACTTTATATACCCTGGTCCAAAACTTTTTTTACCGAGTATACATAGTCATGTCTGCAATTGAATCTATACATTGTATGTGTTGTGCTTGATTCATGATATATAGACTAATTGACATGACGTCTGGTAGAACAGTTGGTCTAAGTGTATAATAAAACCACCAGGTATGTCGTCCTTCCGTACAATTTCCAAACAGACATGAATTCCATCTTTAATGCACGGAAATATGCCAGTATTTTACCTGCAGTACTGGTGCCCTTCAGCTTAACGTAGGTCTTTTTTAACAGCGATTTGACCCATGATTTTGATAGTTCTACATGACATCCATATTCACATAAAAGTTTTCTGTTTTCATTTTTCACAATTCCTTTCTTTTACTTAATTTCCAAAAACTGTTTTTTAAAGTTTCTAATGGTTTCCAATGGAGCTCTCATTCATCTGGAACTGTTCATTATGCCATACTGTACGGCACTGAGGGCCATTTTGGGTCAATTTTCAGAGTCGTAATATTTGAATTTCATTATTACCATTAGTCGTATTAATGATATTTAGTTCCTCTAGATGCATGATGAACTCTGGGGGTTTGGGTTGGGCGGGCTTGGGTATATGCATGTCACTGTGATGTCCTGGGTACTTATTTTTAGAGGGTGAAGGTTTTTGTGAAAACATAAATAGCATGTTTACTTTTTCGTCATTTAAATCAGGTTTATGTGTTGTAGGCAAAACTCCGATATTTTACATGTTACATTGTTAGTTGTCTAGTTGGTTTGAACTGTGTTGTCTAACACGTGGTCATGTTCCTTGACAATGGAAGCCTCTAATATGTCTACTGTATAGATTACGTGGTAAGGTTGTACAGATGTGAAGGACACATTTATATATAGATGTAAGCATGTACAAATATATCAAAAGTGAGACGTTGACCTATTAAATGTAACTTATACAAATATTAAATCGAACCGATTCTTAAATGTCTTTTTGTTTTGTTTGATGCAGATCCATCCATATTACCTCCGTAGGGGCAATAATTATATCAGCAGATCTCTAATCAAGACATAGGAAAACACATTATGCTATTAAACCATATACGAACGTCTGTCTCCAAGGTAATGTCGTTAAAAGGCGAAACGGTATATGGTGCCACGGCAATTCCCACCAGACAATACTTTACACTTTACATTACCCCTCATGAACAGACTTAATCAAACCGAGTCTACTACTTGTAACTCATGTTTGTGTCTGTTGCCTCCAAGGGATCCACTTTTCAGTATTTATTGACATTCACACTAGCGTTTGTTTAGTGCTGTGTGGCTGCCGTAAAAAGTCACCCTCTACAAATCAGTAGTGTTATTACTTACTGTTCCTTTGTGTCATCAAGACCAATCTTGAACAGACTCAATAAAACCGAGTAAAACCGAGTAAGCTGCTTTTATCTCTTGTTTGTGTTTGTTGCTTCCAAGGGATCCACTTCTCAGTATTTATTTAAACGACAAATTATTGCCACAAACTAATGAATGACACTATATATTGCCCGAAATGTCGTAAAGATATAGTTAAACATTTTGTTAATTGTTTATAGACAAGTGCATTTTATTCCTTACTGTTATTCATTGTATGATTTTGTTTGTACGATGTAATCTTACGTACTCTTGTTGTAATAAAATGGAATAAATACAAATTAGTGTAATTGTAATTCTATCAATGCAGGTATACATATGCTACACAATAGTTTTTCTGATTTAATTCCTGTCATTAAAACAGACCCCTTATGAAAACAAGTAAAATGGGTATTGTCTTTCACAAACATATCTGCTAGAAATCACTCTTACTCATATACTCCCTCGTAATGCTTCACAACCATTGGTAAGTTTAATGGTCCTTCTAACTTAAAATGAGAGAAGATGGTAGATATCTCTATATGTTTCAATGGCACGCTCCATCCCATTCTTTGTAATAGTATGGCGTACTGTCTTTTAGCTTCTGTCACGGATGCCACTTTCCATTCACCAATTTTTTTCCGTTACTAAACACCATTTAACATCAACCGATGTTTGCGTGTTTCCATATAGCTCAGGATAATTTTCTAGGATCGAAAACGATGTTGTTACCTTTCGATGTTAATTGTCTCAAATCGATTACGCAGTGTAGATCCGTATTACACATGACGTTGGTGATCATGGTTGTAGAAATGTTGCTGGCCGAATGATCGGTGTGCTTCTAATTAATGCATCATCCAATCGGCTGTTAGCATGTGATTACTATGTCAAGTAGAGAGAGTTTCGAAATAAGAACTTGTTGTAGCCATATGTTATGCACGACCTTAAAATGACTGATAATATTGTTCACATTACGTCGATGACATATCGGACACATGCATTTATATTTGTGTGACATAATTGATACTATTGTCTAAACTGTTCATTATTTTCCATACAACTAACCAGTCTGTCTGCAGCTTCCCCGACTTCTCTTCTTAACTGATAAAATCGTAGCCAAAATTGAAAGTCCCAAATCAGGGAAACGATCATTAGCAATAATCCAAACATTATGACATGTGTTTGGAGATGGTTCGTCGTTTTAAAATAACTCGACTCCGTTAAAATTTATCAAATATTCCTCCTAAGTTTTGATTTTAGCGGAAACTGAAATACTCCCGTTACGGGTTTCTTCTTAACACAAACCATCTTGAGATATTCGCAATTAGGTGACCAGTCATGGTGTTCTGTCATAACTTCGTCGCTCCTTTCCCAAGAGCTCACTTTGACTTTACAACAAAAACACACTACCAAAAATGAGTATGATAACGGACCTCTGGAAACGGCCGAGCACGACAAACACGAAATATTGCAGTCACGATTTGATTGAGACTGTTCATGAGCGGTAGTGAAATATGCCAGCTACCGCTCACGCCCTCTAGCCCCTAGTTGAGCAGAACTCAATATTAATAAAATCAACAGTACACAATTTTAACCATCCCGAAGATGGCATGCATACGGCGGTGGACATGGAGTTATTTGCTTCCCCATGTCGTACGGCGTATGGTCTCCGTATCTAATAAAATTAAATGCCCCGAAGAGCGAAATAAACATAATGGAATTTAGTTGGGAGCAGCGGTTATGAAGCCTGCGTATCATAAGTAACCTTGATAGTAAAATCTGCCTTTAGCCAACTCATATACTGAAAGGAAAAAGAAACGCATATTCAAAATATTTCCTATACTACACTATTATATACACCAAATTCTACGTAATATTTCAGATATATCTCAACGTGTTTGTACATAATGTGGCTACTACACATTGTGGCTACTACAAATTACAGAAAGGACAACTCTTTCATGTAGTAGACCTTTAAATCAAAGTATACTTTGTTACACGAAATTCGTAAATGTTGAAGTTTCGCTTGAAAAAGTCAAGACATTTCAGTATTGTGTTCAATATTAAGAGATTGCAACGTTTAAAGCCTAAGTTTGCTCACCTGCTTGAGCCAAATGAGCACTCTGTCGATAATGAAACTTTAAAGTGGTAACCATTGGTCTTTTCGGTGCTGTTTAAACCTTCTTTTCCAAAGGACAGGCCTAATGTACCATTCGATTAGCAGTAGCATATTAAACATACAACATATTGCGGCAATATCCATTATGCGTTTCTTTTTCCTTTCAGTATATTTATCAGGTAACAGTTGATTAGGATAGGTCTCAAACGTAGTGAGACCCTTCTCATGGTAATCCATGTTAGATCCGCAACGCATTGTGTCTATGAAGTTCATCATATAGTCGATCTAATCATAAATGAAATTTCTTCAAACCCGACTCTTATATATCCAAACATGTAAAGTTTTGATTGGTGTGATCCTTCAATTGGTACCCATATAATTGAATATCTTCTAAATATTCTATCACCTGTTTCCGACGTCGTAATGTTAACGCAAGCTCTTTCACCGTAGGAACGTTGTTCACGTAAACAGACTGTGAAAATACAATTTCCATATTACCATTTCCAAAATTCTTCACCTTCACATTAACATATGTTCCAAGCTGGTACGTAGCTCTGATGGTCATCATGTATGAACTATGTTGTCTGAATAATGGGACTCCACTTAAACGTTCATCTTATACATTTTGGTGTATGGTTAGACATGTTCTGATTGGTTAATCTATAAAGACGAGTCCAGACACCCTGTCTGTAGTACTTAATATTAACCCTAATTTCTACAGATCAAACAATTCTATTCATTCTAGTCGTCCATTGTTCATAATAGTTCCGACAAATCGCATACACAATACAGCTACTAGACACCGGGGAACCATATGGCGTGATCAAATACTCCATACTCGCAAAAGAACCCTTCCATCCAATGTCTTCCATAGTTTTGACACACAATAAAGAACCTCGCGCTCTGATACTTATCGATAAAAGCCTTTTATCTTTACAAAAGCCTTTGTTCTCTTTTGTTCTTGGCGCTAGTTCCTTTGTCTCCATCAATTATTACCTAATAAAATAATTATTTGCTTAGTTCTAAACAAAAGATTATTTTGTCTTGACGCCCAAGTCTTTGTCTTCATGCACATACTACTCCCAGCGACCTTTTTTGCCACTGACCGTTCCAATGCGGTTGCCCGATTGTAAATCCTTTTATTTTTGTGATGTCATATCTTGCCTTTCATTCATCTTTGTAAGTATTGTTTTTCTGTGCGTGTATTTGGTTGACTGTGATTATGAATGGTACATTTTCTGTTCGACGTTTATATTATCTACATTTATCTTGCTTCTGTGACTGCCTTAACATAATTCATAAATGTATTTTCTGATCTGAAAACTACTGATACAGGATATGCTTTATGAATTAAAAGATTTCATCCCGTAAATATAAGACCCATTTAAATGTAATGCTTTTAATCAGCCTAATAAATAAAGCTCGTTGTAAACCGCAGATCAATACTCATAACAAGTTCAGGCAATTTTCTTAATTGCATACAAACCAACCCTGACTTTATTTGCCTATAACGCCAGTCGATTGATACAATCAAAGCATCCCCTGGGAGGGAAAATGGAAGTTTTAGAAGCCAAGTTGCTTTTGTTGGTTCTAACCTGGTTGTCGAATTATTGAGTCGCACTTGGTATTTCTGACAGTGACTATTTTATAATTTGCAGTTCTATAATATTTAATTAAATTTAACTTTGTTTTAAGAGAGCAGCCCTGTTAATAAATGAAATCGTTCCTATGGTCCTCTTTACAACGCAATATTTAAAACAAACATATATAAGTTAATAACAATAACATATAATAGCAATACAAAATAATTAAAAAAAATCACCAAACTATCAGTAGTAATTATTATTTATTAACACTATTTCCAAAATAATTATTGCAGTCATAATTATGCTTTTTCAACAATTTTATACTATTGTATGGAAACGACTTGTGCATGGTCGTTTTCGATCCGGAATGTCATTCAAAACTGTTGGCCCAGAATACTTCCATCAAATATATTCGTATTTGGCTTATAAATCGTCAAGTTAATAGCACATTGAATGCGTATATCGTTTAACAGTATGATATGAAAATTCAAACAATACAGCTGTTTTCGTTTGATGCTACACATGAGTTTTCTTTATCAATTCCTCCTTGCAGACTATGATTGTACTTCGAGCTGTATACATTCTCGAAGCATTATATTTTCATTTTTTCTCTTCAAAGGCCTCTTAACAATTATACTCTACTGAGCAAAAATAAAAGGTACCCCTTTTCTTTAACTTATTATATAGACAGCAAAACAGGAAATAGTATACTATTAAACTAATTTGACTAAGACAGTATTCTCCATACGTTTCTTTCGAAAAATATCACAGAAAAGCACAACACCGATTGTGTAGGTAGCAGCTTTTGATTATCAAACATCATCAAATAACCTCCCTGTTTAAAGGAATATTAAGTACTCTGTGAAGTGTGTTTAAAAACATCAAACATTGTTTTTAATTAAGCCCTGTTCAAGAAGTTGTCCTACGCACTCAAACATTGTCCTATGGAAATACCAGCAAAAAAGGGGTACTTTTCTTTTTTGGTGAGTATAGTCAAAATCAAAGGATATTCAATGAAAAGAGGGATACTATAGGAGTATCCATGTTTCGTTTTATTACAGGCGGGACATCTCCAATACATGGATCAAACTTTAATGTTTTTTTCATATCAGTTCCTACCAATCTAAAGAGGCGTATTTCTTTAAGCGGACTTTGACTCGTTTTATTGTTTTATCAGCACATTTCATGTTTTCATTTAAAAGGAGCGTAATTTTATGAAGATGAAACAATTTAAACAAAAAATAAATATTTTATTTGTTATTAGGAACTTTCATTTGGTGTATATCGCATAATCACTTATAATGCAAGTCCGTAGAGTATACTGTTTTATATAGACTTAGCCATATTTGTTGTTGTCTTATATTATTCATTCGTTCCATTAATGTAGCATGTTTCCTATTTTATGTTAAAATTGTCAGAATAAATACCGCTTTTAAAAGTATCGTGCTTAATATCTTAAGATTAATAATTCAAATTCCAAATCGCAAATGGTCACTAATATGATGCGTTTTAGACATAATCATAACGAATGCCTTGTTTTATTGAACGTCTTACGATCAATCTCAAAATTTAAAATCTTTCACTTTTTTTTCACCTAAGCATTCACTGTAGATAATTATGTGTGCACGTAGTGCAGAAATAACAAATTGAAATAAAATCACGTTTATTTGAAAAGTGTAATTTATAGTGAAGCACTTAAGAAATATAAAAAGATCGGACACGGAAAGTAGCATTCAAGGAGGACAGTCAACCACAAAACACAGAAACAAACACGCAAACAGACTAACAAGAAGGAAACAGTTATAATAAATGCAAACGACACCACAAACACAAAAGGGTTGACAATAGGGCTACCGCCTTGGAACGGTCAGTGGCAAAGTAGGTCACTGGGGGTTTAAACCGGTTCTAGAGGTGCATCAAACCTCACACTAACCCTACTTTCATCCCATTAAAACAGGACAGTGTAAATAAAGAAATCCCCGTCATGATATAATCTCTAACCAACAAGGCAGCATCAATAGGCAATATAAGTAAAACACAAATATGCTCCTGTAAATATAATACAAAAAAACAATAGCCTAGAAAGCCAAAATGAAGGTACTCAGTGACTTGTCAGAAGACAGAGCAACAAGAGAATAAACCATTAAACCCAGGACAAGAAAGATCATAGACAAACATCAAACGCCACCGTCCCAATGGGCTTTAGGTAGGAAATTGATTTACGATCAAAATGGTCGTAAGTTGTTTTATAAAACGGGGCCCAGGCTATTAGTGTGAGAAGTATTTAAAAGAAAAAAACTTATCAGATACGAAAGTTTCCGAAACGCTCTGATTGTATGGACATGCGTCTCTAACTCTTAGAATCAAATAGTGACCGTCATAAGTACTCATTTACATGTGTTGACATGTTCTGCCTTATTCATGTTATTCAGACTTAGGCTGTATACTTCTCCTAGTATTGTCTGATATATGTGGTATAGGAACCAATGAATCGAAAAATACTTAATATATCCAACCGTTAAGATATGTTTGAATATAAGCCGATGAGTTTACCCGCTAACCACACAATTCAAATAGATATGGCCTTGCAGTCGATACACATAAATCACAATTCTGGTGGTGTTATTATTGCCTACTCATTTTAACCATAATCTACGAAACAGACTAGGGTTATGTGAGTGTTGGTACGCATTCAGAAGATGTATAATCATATACGTGTGTATAATAGTATGTATAATGAATGCTACTCGCTGTTATGTCATAGCGTCTATCAACCTCGGACATATAGCAATGCAGGTGGAAGTTTCCTTGATTTCATTCTGGTTATGTTTGCTTTGTAGTATTAATTTAATGACGTCTAGCTTCTTTTTTTAAGTTGAGATGGCAGTATATTGACATCTCGTTAGGACACATAAGTATATATCACTCAGATCAAATACTGGAAAGGGTATCCTTTGGAAGCAAAGGCACACATTAGAGGGAAAAGTATCAGACTCATTTTTACTGAGTTTGTTCATGAGAGGTAATATTAAGTGCTTCAATTCTTACACAGTAGCACCGGATTAATTAGTATTCTACATTAAAGCCACAATAAATGAGCTTGAAAATCCCAAAGGACCAGTAAGTACTAAAAATGCTGATTCGTACAACCCTCAACCAGCTCTAAACGAACGCAAGTGTGAATGTCAATAAATACTGAAAAGGAGATCCTTAGAAGAAACGAGCGCAAACACCAGAGAAAAGTATCGGTTTTATTGAGTCGTTCATATGACATTTTATGACGATATAACCGTTGTTGCGTGCCATCTTCGGAATGGCTCAATTTCTGTACTATTGGCATTTTAAATATTGAGTTCTGCTCAACCAACCTGGGGTTAGAGGGCGTGAACGATAGCAAGCACTTATCACTCCCGTTCATGAACAGTCTCAAGCAAACAGAGACTGCAATATTTGTTGTATTTATCGTGTTCGACGATTTCCAAATTTCTCCTTTCACGGTTTCTTTTTAAGCAACATTTCACGTTAAAGCCACAATGATTGGGCGCTAATATTCTAAAGGACATGTAAGTTATAACACTACTGATTGGTAGTCGGGGCGAATTTAGACAGAAATAAAACAATAGTAGTAACATCAATTCGCACATTTTTTTACCAAAATAGTTCACCATTTTACTGTGAAAATATAGATGGACTGGCCATGGAATGATATGAAAATACCACAATGAAGGTTTATTGTTCACCGTGATGTGCATACTTTCTTCGGGATGTTATATATTTAGTTATGCTCAACCCGGGGCTAGAGGGCGTGAACGGTAACTAGCATTCTTCACTACATTCATGAACAGTCTCAATCAATCGAGACAGCAATATGTTATATATTGATCGTGCTCGGCGATTTCCAAATTTCTCCTTTAATACTCTATTATAGGATTAAATACTTTTATCTGACAAATAATAAAGTGGATACTTTGCCGAATCACGTGACAAACTTATAAAAGTCGAACAGGAAATGTAGCATTGAAGGATAACATCAACCAAAATCATACATCGAAACAATAGTCCGAAGTTGTTAAATGTGTACCCAACTTAATCATTATAATTTTAACACATGTCCCTTTTTCAATAAGACGTGTTAATTCCTGATTTGATTTTTTACTTAATTTGCACATTTTAAATTCTCCATACTGTCGTCGTGTTGGTTTTTCTTTTTTCGCAGTTACAAATGTTCGCTAGTTGTTGTGAAGAGTGATTACTCAAGTGTATCGATGTATGAACAATGGCCACGTGATGCCATTAAACTAATACAATGCAATGTAATCTATTATGTTTAAGTTATATATATTTTGAATATAGTTCTTGCTTTGATAAATTATTGCATTTGTATAATAAGTAAATGATTTTAAATTAAAAATTAAACGATCTGGTAAGGTACTGAAGTTCAAGATTAAACAAGTATGTACAATGTTCAATATAGGCTCATTCAGCATTATCGTAAACCCCATATATGAACATAGACTGCCATTAATTTCCATGGTCCCTGTGGAAACATGACAGTAAATATATACCATCTGGAGATTGCTGGATATGCGAGGCATCCAATAATACATAAAACTCATCTGGTTCGTCATAAACATGTGTATTATAGTCATTGTATATTTATAAGTCGGTTAATATCTTGTCCTTATGATGGACAGTACATGCACTAGGCTATACGTCGGTGACCGACAAAGATAGAGTACAGATGTGGAACATATAGGGCCATTCAGAATATAATTGGTGGCTACTAAAGTGCCGACAGCTTAACCTTGATGAAACACACTTATGAAGGTTCAGTCAGTACAATAAACAGTTGGGGTAATAGGGTTGCCTTTTACTCTGAAGAACAATGGGATGGTTGTGTAATCACTTTCTCTTAAGTTCATGAATGACGCATGTGAGTTTTGGAAATCCTATTTAATTATATTTTTAGTAACAACATGACCAAAAAGTATAGCCTCGGGGAGGTTTGTTTGTTGAAACATTGAGATAGCCGGTGTCACATTGTAACTGAGCAATGGGAGGCTTATATAAGTACCCTGTATCCAGTACTCTGGAAAGTAGTTTAAATAATTTGTTTACTCCAAAATGCTGAGATTTGTACTATCAAACCAGTTTGGGCGAGGTCAAAATCGGATTCACATATTAAGAGTACACGCTGCAGTCAGAATGAATACATATCTCGGCTATAAAAGAAGCGAGATTGCTTCAGACTCATTTTGGCAGACTAGATCGCACACCGTTTAGATAATAGACTGATTGTACGCTGTTAAGACTCTGGTTTCTAATTTGTATATTGTGAAAGGGAAATAGTAGTTATTAGTTTATTAAAATATATTAAAGACATATTAAAGACAATTACTTGTGTTAAATACTTCACTTCACTATAGTACTCATGATATGCAGATCAAGAGATCACCAACTCTTTAGTCCACAGTCTAAACAAAACCGAAAAAAACCCGGATCCTTCGATCGAAATGGCTTAAGTTCATACCATTTCTTTGGCCACATTCTCTACCCTCTTATCTGTTTCTATCGAACACCGTCTTTCCTCAGCTCTTCTGTTGTCTCTTCTAACATATGTCTGTATTTAGTGACATATTTTCTGATGAAACATCGTTCTAACCTCTTTGTCTACGACGATTCTCGCAGTTCAACCCCAATTCGCCTTGTTTTTCCATTCCCCAACCCAATTAGAGTAGACTGTTTCAGGGACACAATGATATGTCACAATTGTGTAGCAGCCTCCCAATAGTACTCATTGGTGCTCCAGTGTCAATCTACTATGCCAATACTAGGCTACAGGCTACCGCATACGTAAAATGAGCAAAACGAAGAACCAACGAATGTCTGTCTACAGCGTTCCTTCTTACATTGAAAGCCGGCCTAGCATCGTCACCAGACAGCAGCGCGGTATTAACATATTTGAGAGTCCAGAATGTGGGATTTTGACGAATAATGATAAAAGATAAGCAATTTATTGATGACACATGCTATGGATTGACCATCATCCGGCAAGGTTTGAACGAACGAAGTTCCGCGTGTGGCCTTAGTGCTCTTACCACTGAGATATAGAGGACTCACATACGCTTCCTTCATAGTAGTAATGCAATCTGTTAATCCTATCTTTTATTTGTAAACCGTCTTCTCCAGAAATGAGGTGAATCTTGCATTATAAAATGTCCTGAAATAAACACTCTCGTGTGTTTTAAAGAAACTAACCCGACACGTTACGGCAAATCTATAATATCAAACCGTTTATCAAAACTCTATCCAGGTGTTCAGTCATATAATATTATAAATGTTCTGATTAATATTATAGGTATATTCACGGGTTCTTAAAATAACCGTGATTGAACTTTTGTAAAATGAATTGTGTGTTGTGTAATTCGACACTCCAGTTTTGGGGTTTGGTCTGGCTATTAAAGCCGTTTAAATTGTGTCTATATCATTTCGCTTCTCAAACTATGTAAGTTATATACATACATCGTCGACAGTAGGTTTAGAAACGGTTTTCGCTGTTGTTGGTGGGTAGCTACGTTGATAGAAAGCAACATAATCTATTGAATATAAAAAATCATGTATATTTAACAAATACAGACAAAACCGGTTTTTTACGAGAGGCGACATTTGGAAGTTCAATGTTTCACGCGTTTCAAAATGGATACACTAGCCTTATGAATGGCTTCTTATCTTAAACAGTTTTTAACTGTTATTGCCTACTAAATGTGTTATGTATTCAATTTATGTACATTTCATTATTGTTACTAACATGAAAACAATTTCGTAATGGTTTTGTTACGAACTATTTCTGATTATTTTATTTAGTTATGATGAAATAAATGTGCGATTGATGATGCTTACAATTATTAGGAAGTTCTCTTGTTTCACTGGACATACTTGAAGGACATACTTGAAAGTACACCCAAATTCAGAAAAAATCGTGCGACAGATCAATTATGAAAGGATATCCTGCAAAAACACATAAGAAATATGAGTTGTAAACTCTGGTAAAATTATAGCAAGAAATGAAGTTATGTAAAAGGAAAACGTGTTTATAATCAAATTAAAAGACATGTTTATGTCAAATGCCAAATAAAACAATCTATGTATATAAATGTAAATATGAATGTGAATATTTGGCTCCTGAAAAATCAAAAAAGCTCTCTGGGAAATAAACTATATTATATTGTTCATTTAATAACACAGGCCTAGACAGCAAATAGTATGCATTAAAAACGATTCATCAACACGTCAATGCATGAATATTTTTTTTGTGTCAAATTGATTTACCTGCTTCAGTGGTTCACAAACATCAAATAGTAGTCAATATCTATTTCTTCATATAAATATAGCTCTCATATACTGCGTATACATGTAGCAATAGCTTATGATCATCCACCAAGTTTGTTCAAATGATGACCCCGGGATCAAATATGGTCCTGCTTTGTTCTTTGCTTCCGATGATCCCAATGACATTCACACTTGGGTTCGTGTAGTCCGTAAGCTGGTTATCAACTTTCTCCCCGAAACGATTCACACGATTGTTACTAAATACTGGTAATTTTTTTACCGAAGAACTTTCATCTGTCAATAAGTATATTACGGGATGAGTCCATCCCGTCGTAAACCGTACAACGCATTCTTGTACATGGATTAAGCCTAATAAAACGCACATTAATCTACAACAATCAGTAATAATCTTAGCGTAAATGGTTAAACTAAACCAAAAACATAATCCAAAAAAGTAATGTAAAACTATGATCAGATATCTATCATCAATATATATGAATCTAGCATAAGAAGATTTTGTACAACAATATGTACTGAAAACGGAATTCCTTGACAGCAACAAACACACACAAGAGAGAATAGAAGCAGACTTCAGATAGTCCAATCAGTTTGGCTTTAAAGTAGAATATCGCTTAAGCCTGTGCTAGGAGGCTTGAGAGGTATTGCACTTCACATTATCCCTCATGAAAAGACTCAATAATGTCGTGTCGGCTTCTTTTATCTCTTTTGCGTGTTTGTTGCTTTCAAGGGATCCCCTTTTCAGTATGTATTGGTTGTATTGATTCTGTTCATGAGAGGTTAATAAGGTGCGCCACCTTTCACACACCTTAACACCGACTTTAGCGGTATTCTTACTTTAAAGCCACAACGATATAGTGGGTGGTTTGATTATCCCAAAGGACCAATGAGCAATAACACTGCTTATTTGTCGATCATAGTCACATAAACAAATCTATATTGCAACGCAATTACTATGATAGTCTGCAGAATATTCATATTCCTTTAGATTGCGTACTGCTAAATATAACCTGAGATTAGCCCCTCCTTTTGTTGTGTAAGGTTTAGTGCAGAAGTGCAAGTTCACACGGGTCACCACATACTACTTTGAAATAAACAAAATGCATTTTCAGGAAGGATAAGCCATGAGTACAATAATACCCATTCGCAAGGATCACTGAATTGTATAAAACATTGTTTTTTAATGTTTTTAAAAAGGTAAGCTCCAATGAAATACATGTTACAACATTTTTAGTTAATAGTGTCCCCTTCATTTTGTTGTCAAAAGATGAAATAGAGTTAGTTACAACCTAAATACGTGATACTTTATCTACATATATTGTGCGGTTATATAATAATAATAATAATAATAATAAAGAAAAAAAATAACTTTTTCATTTAGTACACTCATGTATTCTGTAGTATTTTACATTTGGTATCCTTATGAATCTTATGATATTTTGGAATTTGCTAAAATATCAATGTTTGAAATTATGTAGCCTTGACTTTGTGAATAAAATCCATGATTCATAACAAAGCGCTATTCGTTTCGTTCTTTTTTCCGAAACAAATATGTGGTTGTAGCAATTATAGCAAACATATTCCATGAGATTTTTAATAACACAAGGTGCTATAAAATAAATACAAGTGTCCTCCCATTCGATGGCATACAGAACAAGCAACATCATTTATCTTCAATGAAAACATTATTAATATGTATAAAAGCAATCAAATACACATAAAACGAGTATACGCTAAAATTAGTAAAAAAATGACGTTAAACGTCAAACAAACAAAGTATTTTACAGGGAACTATATATTTGCTGACAAATTGAAGGCAATACTTCTTTGATTAAGATTATCTTTGATATAATGTTCTTGTAATTACCCTGTCTGCTCCATTTGGGCGTTGACAATAAAAAAGGCGAGGAAGTGTACACCACATCAATAGATTTAAGATAACCAGTAGACCGTATTGGCTGGGATATGTAGTTGTTTTCGGAAAATTCCAATGGGTCATCAGACCATTTATACCAATAACTAACATAATCAACAGAAAAGTATTCATATGTATAAGGTAACAAATAATACTGTAGCAGTTAATATTTTGTTGTTTCTGTTTATGTTGTTTTTGTTTGTTTTTGTTTTTCTCTGTGTGTTTTATTTTCGCTTTCGATTTAAACATATTGCATTGTCACATATGTACAAGTCCAATGGTATCGGGTTGGGCCACAAGTGGTACCCACATTGGTTACGGCCCTTCCCTACAATGGAGTTTTAACAAATACAATGAATGCATATTGCTATTAACACGTATCAATAAGATGGGTTACCTACAACATGATAAGTAGCAGGACATTTTAAAATAATAAGAAAATAGAAATAAAACATAAAGGAAAAGTAGAAGTAGAAGAAAGAATTTCAACGCACATATATAGAGAAGGTGACTGAACCATTACATTGAATCGCTCATATGTTCAAGAACGTATTCAAATAAACCTATATATAATATTACGTTTACCTAACGTAAAAAATGGAACGCTTCTCACACACACACACACACACGCACGCACGCACGCGCGCACACACACACACACATATATATATACATATTTATTAATGTAACTTTAGCATAACAGCACAACTGTTAATGTATTTACTTATAGATTATAGGATAAGTCTCTATGCCAATTTCGAGTTGGACTGTATGAGGAAGTTTGCATTAAATGAATTTGGGATATCTGATGGAGACAGATCCATAGAGCTAATGAATCGATTTAGTACATACTTTTCCGACACTGCCATGCCATCATTTGAAACGCTCGCCTTTATTCACATTTTTGCTTAGAGCATTAATCTAATAAAGTGTCGTAGTGTTTTGTTTTGTCTTTTGTTGTTGCTTTTTTCTATATTAATTGGTAGTACACCATTTCGTTAATATTTATTTTAGTAACGGAACACTTGTCAAATGACGCTTTAAATAGTTGCAAGCTGTCGTGTCGGGATCGAGTTGGACGGATGGAGCTAATTTGTTTTTAGCATTCAAAAAACGCATTCAACCAAAAACAAGCAAACACAACAAACAGCAATTATATGAAGAAATATAACGAAATTACACCGCATTGGAACTATCAGTGCCACACTGGGTTTAAACCAGTTTCTAGGGTGTACCAAAAATCACTATTATCCTATTGCCACCCAATTAAACGGGCAAGTGTAAATAAGTAAATCCACAGGCAGGCTTTATCCTTTAACAAACTAGGCAGTAATGGCAAAGCTTTATGCGATAGAACAAAAACACAAATATGATCATATAAAAAAATGCTTAGAACGCTTAGCAGGCGTCAGGGCAACAAGCGAATAACAATTTATGACTTCATACAATTAATCTGGAAGTTCATTAGAAATTATACGACCATTTCGTATTACAACGCACTTCATGTTTAGTATTTGACATCTCTACAGAAAAAAGAAATATAAAAAGATCGGACAGGGAAGTCACATCGCTCCGCCCTTTTTCTTGCAATGACAACTTAATTTCATTCTATTTTTGTCTCAACTGAAAAAAAAAGTAAGTTACGTGTATGAACTTTCGTCCCTAATGTGTTTGGTCTTTGACTTTGACTGCTACTGCTGTGTTTGTTCAGTACTATTCTGGATATTTCACTAATTATTTATATTTTATATATTTTAACAACATTTGAATGTTACTTATGCTTTTTTTTTGTTCGACATCATGATTTTCATTTGATGGGATGTACTTTATGTACACTTTACATTGAATGTGGGCATTTAGTAAATTATCGCGGTTGTGTACACATTAAACCGATTTAAGTTAGCTATATTGCCTATTGATCGTTAACAATCCGTAACTCGGTCTTCACTATTCTTTGTGATATGTATTCTTCTGTTCATATTTAATTTACTTATTTGATTTACTTTGTGGTACAGTGTGGTTTATATAGGATTATTTTTACATGTCCTCGTGCAATCCGTTCCTAAGTTGCAAGATAGGTCAACAACACAAAGACCTTA
This sequence comes from Cyrtodaria siliqua, assembly GCA_037043455.1. NCBI lineage: Eukaryota > Metazoa > Mollusca > Bivalvia > Adapedonta > Hiatellidae > Cyrtodaria > Cyrtodaria siliqua. Next base: position 47,505 of record JAWPHD010011567.1, read on the forward strand.
TCGACACTTTGGACTGTATGTTGAAACACGAGGTATACTTTTAAAGAAAAATTTACCCAAGACACCGATTATTTATTAATCAATGCCATTCCTAGATCAGCAAAAGAAGTCAGTGTCGAATTGCTACTATGCAATGGCAGATTCGTATACAATTTAATATACAATAACTATTTTAAAACCCGTGTATGTATCCTGAATAGAAACAACGTTAATATATAAATTCAAACCGATAACGACACGCACCAGTGTCGCAGTCTCAAAACATGTCCGATGTTGCGTAGAAGGAACATGGTAAAAAATAAATCATCACCATGGTTTCTATCATTATCTTTTATTCCCAACGGATTAATGTATTATGTCAACCAACACACTGTAAAATCAAAGCGGACATTTTCACACGAGAACAATCAACGTCTTATGTATGCAATTAAGACAATTATCTTGAAGGGTGTGCGCTGTTCTTACAGCTCTCGCTATTTGTATAAATCTGATGCGAATAATTATGTTTAAATAACGTTTCGAACAATTAGTAAGGTAAATCATTATCTTGTAATAAGACACGAGACACGATCACTTAATTATTAAATACAGTCACGTCTGTAATTGAATCTATACATTGTATGTGTTGTGCTTCATGCATGGTAAAAGAAATATAAAAAGATCGGACAGAAAATGTAGCATTCAAGGAGAACAGACAACCCCAAAACACAGAAACAAACATGCAAACAGACAAACAAGAAGGCAGAAGTAATAATAAATGCAAACGACATCACAAATACAAAAGGGTTGACAATAGGGCTACCGCCTTGGAACGGTCAATGGCAAAGGAAACAGAGGTAAATATAGACTAATTGACATGATGTCTGGTAGAACAATTGCACTTAGTTTATAATAAAACCAACAGGTACGTCGTCCTTCCGTACAATTTCCAAACCGACAGGAATTCCATCTTTATTGCACGGAAATATGCCGGTATTTTACCTGCAGTAGTGGTGCCCTTCCGCTTAACGTAGTCGATTGTTTTTGAAAGCGATTGGACCCATGGTTTGAAAGTTCTACTTGACATCCATATTCACATAAAAGTTTTCTGTTTTCATTTTTCACAATTCCTTCCTTTTACTTAATTTCCAAAAACTGTTTTTTAAAGTTTCTAATGGTTTCCAATGGAGCTCTCATTCATTTGGAACTGTTTAGAAGTGTTCATTACGCCAAACTGTACGGCACTGAGGGCCATTTTTGGTCAGTTTTCAGAGTCGTAATATTGGAATTTCATTATTATCATTAGTCGTGTTCATGTTGTTTAGTTCCTCTAGATGCATGATGAATTCTGGGGGTTTGGGTTTGGCGCGCTTGGGTATATGCATGCCACTGTGATGTCCTGGGTTCTTATTTTTAGAGGGTGAAGGTTTTTGTGAAAACATAAATAGCCTGTTTACTTTTTTGTCATTTAAATTAGGTTTATGTGTTGTAGGCAAAACTCCGATATTTTACATGTTACATTGTTAGTTGTCTAGTTGGTTTTAACTGTCTTGTCTAACGCGTGGTCATGTTCGTTGACGATGGAAGCCTCTAGTATATCTACTGTATAGTGGTAAGGTTGTACAGATGTGGACACATTTATATATAGATGTAAGGATGTACAAATATATAAAAAATGAGACGTTGACCTATTACATGTAACTCATACAAATATTAAATCAAACCGATTCTTAAATGTCTTATTGTTGTGTTTGATGCAGATCAATCCATATCTTCTAGTCTACGTAGGGGCGATACTTATATCAGCAGACCTCTAATCATGACATAGGAAAACACAGTGTGCTATTAAACCATATACGAACGTCTGTCTCCAAGGTAATGTCGTTACAAGGCGACACGGTAAATGGTGCCACGGCAATTCCCACCAGACAATACTTTGCACTTTACATTACCCCTCAAGAACAGACTCAATAAAACCGAGTCTACTACTTGTATCTCTTGTTTGTGTTTGTTGCCTCCAGGGGATCCATTTTTCAGTATTTATTGACATTCATACTAGCGTTTGTTTAGTGCTGTGTGGCGGCCGTAAAAAGTCGCCCACTGCAAATCAGTAGCGTTATTACTTACTGTTCCTTTGAGATCATCAAGCCCAATCTTGAACAGACTCATTAAAACCAAGTATGCTACGTTTATCTCTTGTTTGTGTTTGTTGCTTCCAAGGGATCCACTTTTCGGAACGTATTTAAATGACAAATTATTGCCACAAACTGATGTATGACACTATATATTGCCTGAAATGAAAAACACAGACAACAAATCCAAAAATATAAAAAACAGACAGGAAAAATTACCAATACTCATTAGATCATCCAATATTATTTGGCTATTTGCAGTTAGTTACCATTCATGACTCGCGGTTGATTACCGCCTATGTCTCAAACGGACGAGAAATAAAGAAAGCGCTTCGTGCAGTTCTGCTGCTATGGCTTTTGTCAAGTCATTGCGTACTTGCTTCGTGACTTTGTAGGCAGTTGTTTTATATATTCATATATATATGATCATTTATGTGTTATATTTATATTGCCTATTAATGCCGTTTTGTTTGTTAGGGAATATAGCCTGGCGGAGATATCTTTATTTACACTGTCCCGTTTTATTGGGATGACAATCAGGTAACAGTGAGGTTTGGTGCACCCTAGAACCTGGTTTAAAACCCCAGCAGTAGTATGTGCATGACTTGGGCGTCAATACAAAAGAATATTTTGTTGAGAACAAAGGAAATAATTATTTTGTTTAGAACAAAGGAAATGATTGTTGAACAAAGGAACTAGCGCCAAGAACAAAAGAAAACAAAGGCTTTTGTTAAGACCAAAGGCTTGTATCATTATGGGTCTCGAGATAAGCATCAGCTTGCGAGGTTCTATATTGTGTGTCAAAACTATGGAAGATAATGGATGAAAGGATTCTTTTGTGAGTATGGAGCGTTTGATCACGCCATATGGTGTCCCGGTGTCTATCGTCTGTATTGTGTATGATATTTGGCGGAACTATTAGGAACAATGGATGCATAGAATGAACAGAATTGTTTGATCTATAGAAATTAGGGTTAGCATTAAGTACTACAGCAGCAAGTCTGGACTCGTCTTTATATGCGTGTCAAAACTGATGACAATAGATGAAAGGATTCTATTTGTAGAGTATTGTTCTTTTGATCACTCAATATGTCTCCAGTGTGTCTAGAGTCTCTAGTGTGTGCGTGCTGTGCCTGAAATATTATTCACAATGGATCAGTAGAATGAAAAGAATATTTTGTTCTGTAAAAGTTTAGGGTACCATTAAGTACCGAAGACAGCGTGTCTGTACTCGTCTTTATAAATTATTTGTTGTTGTGTCATGCTTACCAACAACTTCTACTACTACTGCTACTACTACTACTACTACTAATAATAATAATAATAACACTATTACTGTTACTACTACTACTACTACTACTACTCTACTACTACTACTACTACTACTACTACTACTACTACTACTACTACTACAACTACTACTACTACTACTACTACTACCAATACTACTACTACTACTACTATTCTGCTACTAAGACTATTGCTACTACTGCTGCTACTATTACTACCAATACTACTACTACTACTACTACTACTATTACTACAACTTCAACTACTAAAATTATTGCTTCTATTACTACCAGTACTACTACTACTACTACTACTACTACTACTACTACTATTACTACTACTACTTTTACTACTACTACTACTACCTACTACTACTAGCACTATCGTTGCTAGCAGGATGAGTAGGAGTGAATAGGAGGAAGAGAGGGGGAGGAAGGAGAAGGAGGAGTAGGATGGAGGAGGGGAAGGAGGAGGGTGGAGGAGGAGGAGAATGGAGGAAAAGGAGAGAGGATGAGAAGGAATGGGAGGAGGAGAGAAGAGAAGAGGACTGCAACCAATTTATTTAAAAAAAAAATATAATCCCAAGATATAGGCTTCCTTCTTTTCGCCATGTTAATGTTATAAGGGTAATGTCTGTTGTTCTATTTATTATCACCATGTATCAATGTACCGACTGTCTAACTTATTTTTCAAGGCCCGAGAATGTTAACAGACATCAAAAATGTGTACATGTGACTGATGCATTAAACAATGAAAGAGGAAAATAAATTTCCATCAAATGATGCTAAAAGATTTATAGAACATGAAGAAGGTATTAAAGGCGACGGAAGAGAAGGAGGGGGAGGCGTCGGAAGAGTAGGATGAAGAGGAGAATGTGGGAAAGGAGGAGGAGGAGAAACATTTTACATGTATACTTAGCGGACCTACTTCTAGCGGCAAGACATACCTTGTGAAGAACATGTGACGATATTATTTGAAGAGGCTGTCTCACCCTCATCAACGTAATAGCTGGCTTTCTAAACGGTGGCAGCCATTGTACGATGCCATAAAACAGCAGTGAGTCCAAATTTAGAATTTATACAAGGAATGCCATTAAATTTGGAAAGAGATCTTTCCAAATGTGTTTATGATCTTTCTTGTCGTGTCCTTAATGGTTTATTCTCTTGTTGCTCTGGCTTCTGCCAAGTCAATGAGTCCTTCATTGTGGCTTTCTAGGCTATTGTTTTTTTGTAATATATTTACACGAGCATATTTGAGTTTTACTTATATTGCCTATTTATACTGCCTTGTTGGTTAGAGATTAGATCATGGCGGGGATTTCTTTATTTAAACTGTCCTGTTTTAATGGGATGACAGTAGGTTAAATGTGAGGTTTGGTGCACCCTAGAACCGGTTTAAAAAACCCAGTGGCCTACTTTGCCACTGACCGTTCCAAGGCGGTAGCCCTATTGTCAACCCTTTTGTGTTTGTGATGTCGTTTGCATTTATTATTAATTAATCCTTTTTGTTTGTCTGTTTGCGTGTTTGTTTCTGTGTTTTGTGATTGACTGTCCTCCTTGAATGCTTCTTTCCCTGTCCGATCTTTTCATATTTCTTTAGTATGACAAAAATTGTAAATTCTTTCAATAATGTAAACTTTAATCGTAATGAGATATAGTTAAACATTTTGTTAACTGTTTATAGACAAGTGCATTTTGTTCCTTTTGATTACCTGATCTCCTATATAAATGCTATATCGTCATTTCTTGCTTATTCACTAAGGAAAAGACTGTTCCCGGTGAAAACGAACTGTTACCGGGCTTTAGTTTCGACTGTTTCCCTCACGTGCTGGAATTTCGTTTGCGTGACGTCATGGTGCTTTTTTCACCATATGTTCCCATTATAAAACAAATTTTCATTTTCACTATTTCGTACAGTAACATTAATCAGGTAATAACACAGTTATCACATGTGTGTTTGGGGAAGAGTCAAAACTATTTTCCCTTTGTGTTGGGGGATGTCAGTGTTAACTGTTTCCCTCGGCCTATCGGCCTCGGGAAACAGTTCACACTGCCATCCCCTCCACCTCGGGAAAACAATTTTGACTGTTCCCCAAACACACATGTGATAACTGTATACTGTTATTCATTGTATTCGTTTGTATGATTTTGTTTGTACAATGTAATCTTATGTACTCTTGTTGTAATAAAATGGAATAAATAAAAATTAGTGTAATTGTAAAACAGTTGTTGGGTTATACATATAAAACTAAAAACATATATATTCAAGTTATTTTATTTACCCCGCTCAGAGGAGTATGCTATGGAAGAGGGTGGTCCCCATAGCGTACTTTACTTCAAATCTAATTCTATCAATACAGGCATACATATGCTATGCAATAGTTTTCTGATTAAATTCCTGTCATTAAAAAAGACCCCTTATGAAAACAAGTAAAATTAATATTGTCTTTCATAAACATCGCTCTGTCTCATATACTCCATCGTAATGCTTCACAACCATTGATAAGTTTAATGGTCCTTCCAACTTAAAATGAGAGGAGATAGTATATGTTTCTATATGTCACGCTCCATCCCATTCTTTGTAAAAGTCTGGCGTACCGTCTTACTAGTTATTAAACTTCTTTAACGGATGCCACTTTTCCATTCACCATTATTTTTCCGTGACTAAACACCATACAACATTCACCGATGTTTGCGAGTTTCCATATAGCTCTGGAGAATTTTCTAGGATCGAAAACGGTGTTGTTACTTTTCGATGTTAATTGTCTTAAATCGATTACGCAGTGTATATCCGTATTACACACGACGTTGGTAATCATGGTTGTAGAAAAGCTGCTGGTCGAATGATCGGTGTGCTTCTAAGTAATGCATCATCCAATCGCCTGTTAGCATGGAATTACTATGTCAAGTAGAGTTTCGAAATAAGAATGTGTTGTAGCCATATGTTTTCCTGTTCTTGATCCAAATTATGCACGACCTTAAAATGACTGATACCAGTGTTCACGTCACGTCGATGACATATCGGACACACGTATTTCTATATGTGTCACATAGTGGATTCTATTGTCTAAACTGTTCATTATTTTCCGTACAACTAACCAGTCTGTCTGCAGCTTCCCTGACTTCTCTTCATAACTGATAAAATCGTAGCCACCATTGAAAATACTCAATCGGGGAAACGATCACTAACAATAGTCCAAACATAGTGGAATGTGTTGGAGATGTTTCGTCGTTTTAAAATAACCCGGCTCTGTTTAACTTCATCAAAAAATTCCTGCTGAGTTTTGATTGGTCGGAAACTGCAATCCCGCCGATACGGGTTTCTTTTTAACACCAACCATCTTGAGATATTCGCAATTCGGTGACCATTTATGGTGTTCTGTCATAGCGATGTCGGTCTTTTCCCAACAGCTCATTTTGACTTTACAACGAAAACACACTACCAAGTCCGACTTCCTTTCGTAGTAAGATTCGGCTATCGCCATCTCATATATCAGGTAACAATTGTTTAGGATATGTCTCAAACGTAGTGAGACGCTCATAGTAATCCATGTTAGATCCGTAACATATTGAGTCTGTGACGTTCATCGTAATAGTCGATCTACTCATAAATACAATTTCTTCAAAACCGACTTTTATATATCCAAACATGTAACGTTTTGATCGGTGTGATCCTTAAATTCTCATTGGTCTGTTGTATCTCATTGTAATCAATAGTTCTTTATTGTAACACGTACTTTTCTTTGATTGGTTAAAATGTTCATTATGACGTTTATCTAAATATTAACACGTGCAAACACTACTTATAAAGTCTATCTATCAGTTGTAGAAATCGTTCGGATTACATTCTGAGCATGCAAGAGCACCCAATTGGTTAATATTATTGAAATACATCATACACGATTGTACTTATCCAGTTCCATTATCACCTTTTCAATTCTGCTTTTAATACCACCAAAATGGCAAATTCTTCAAACTTGAGGGCAATCCCTTTCCTGGTGTGTAGTACCTTTGTTTTGCCTTCAGGTAACCAAAACTACCACAAATCGACCACTCTAAATTCAGTATTCACTTGTACATAACGATTGGCTTCCAGATGATGTCTAAAGTGAACTTCCTTCTTTTATTTATGGTTGAATATCTTCTAAATATTCTATCACCTGTTTCCGAAGTCGTAATATTAACGCAAACACTTTCACTGTAGGTACGTTGTGAATCTAAATAGACTGTGAAAATACAATTTCAACATTTCCATTTCCAAAATCCTTCACCTTCACATCAACATATTTTCCAAGGTGGTACGTAGCTTTGATGCTCCCCATGTTTGAACTCCGTTGTCTGAATAATGGGACTTCACTTAAACGTTCATCTTATACATTTTGATGTGCGGTTAGACATATTCTGATTGGTTAATCTATAAAGACGATTCCAGACACGCTGTATGAGGTTCTTAATGCTAACCCTAATTTCTCTAGATCAAACAATTCTATTCATTCTATTCATCCATTGTTCATATTAGTTCCGCCAAATCTCATACACAATACGGACGCTAGACACCGGGGCACCATATGGCGTGATCAAACGCTCCATACTCACGAAATAATTCTTTCATCCAATGTCTTCCATAGTTTTGACACACAATAAAGAAACTCGCGCTCTGATGCTTATCGCGAGATCCATAATGATACAGGGCCTTTGATCTTAACAAAAGCTTTTTGTTCTTGGCGCTAGTCCTTTGTCTTCATCAATCATCTCCTTTGTTCTAAACAAAATAATTATTTCCTTTGTTCTAAACAACTTGACGCCCAAGTCATGCATAGACTACTCCCAGCGACCTTTTTTGCCACTGACCGTTCTAATGCGGTACCCCTATTGTCAACCTTTTTATTTTTGTGATGTCATATCTTGCCTTTTATTCATCTTTGTAAGTATTGTTTTTCTGTGCGTGTATGTGGTTGACTGTGATTATGAATGGGACATTTTCTGTTCGACCTTTGTATTAGCTACGTTTTATCTTGCTTCTGTGACTGTCTTAACATAATTCATAGATGTATTTTCTGATCTAAAAACAACTGATACAGGATATGCTTTATGAATTAGGAGATTTCATCCCGTAAATATAAGACCCATTTAAATATAATGCTTTTAATCAGACTAATAAATGAAGCTCGTTGTAAACCGCAGATCAATACTCATAACAAGTTCAGGCAATTTTCTTAATTGCATACAAACCACCCCTGACTTTATTTGCCTATAACGCCAGTCGATTGATACAATCAAAGCATCCCCTGGGAGGGAAAATGGAGGTTTTAGAAGCAAGTTGCTTTTGTTGGTTCTAACCTAGTTGTCGAATAATATCCGGCATTAATTGAGTCGCACTTGGTATTTCTGACAGCGACTATTTTATAATTTGCAGTTCTATAATATTTAATTAAATTTAACTTTCTTTTAAGAGAGCAGCCCTGTTAGTAAATGAAATCGTTTCTGAGGTCCTCTTTACAACGCAATATTTAAAACAAACATATATAAGTTAATAACAATAACATATAATAGTAATACAAAAGAATTAAAAATCTTCACCAAACTATCAGTAGTAATTATGATTCATTAACACTATTTCCAAAATAATTATTGCAGTTATAATTATGCTTTTTTAACAATTTTATACTATTGTATGAAAACGACTTTAAAAACGTGCATGGTCGTTTTCGATCCGGAATGTCATTCAAAACTGTTAACCCAGAATACTTTCATCAAATATATTCGTATTTGGCTTATAAATCGTCAAGTTAATAGCACATTGAACGCGTATATCGTTTAACAGTATGATACGAACATTCAAACAATACAGCTCTTTTTGGTATAGTACCCATTATCTTTCCCTTATTATATAGACAGCAAAACAGTAAATAATAAATGATGTGTATACTATTAAACTAATAAGATCGACCACCACCAATAGTCCAAACAAAAGTTTTTTTTGAAGTTAAGTACATTAGGGAGTTAACCCTGCACTTTTGGTAAGAACACATAAAATCAACAAACATTACCTCAATTTGATCAATATCACAGAAAAAGCACAACACCGATTGTGTAGGTAGCAGCTTTTGATTATCAAAAATCATCAAATTACCTCCCATTTAGGTTTGCATAGCATCCATAAAAGAATATTTCTTGGCAAAATTTGAACTGTTTAAAGGAACATTTAGTACTCTGTGAAGTGTGCTTAAAAACATCAAACATTGTTTTTAATCAAGGCCCTGTTCAAGCTGTCCTACGCCCTCAAACATTGACCTATGGGAATACCAGCAAAAAAATAAATACTTTTCTTTTTTGGTGAGTATAGTCAAAAGAAAGGATATTCAATAAAAAGGGGATACTTTAGAAGTATCCATGTTTCGTTTTACTATAGGCGGAACATCTCCAATACATGGATCAAACTTTTATGTTTTTTCATATCAGTTCCTACCAATCTTAAGAGGCGTATTTCTTTAAGCGGAATTTGACTCGTTTTATTGTTTTATCAGCACATTTCATGTTTTCATATAAAAGGAGGGCAATTTTATGAAGATGTAACAATTTAAACAAAAACTAAATATTTTATTTGCTATTAGAAATTTTCATTTGTGTATATCACATAATCACTTATAACGCAAGTCCGTAGAGGATACTGTTTTATATCGGCTTATTTCGATTTTTATATCTATATTTATTATTGTCATATTATTCATTCGTTCCATTAATGTGCATGTTTTCTATTTTATGTTAACATTATCAGAATAAAAACCGCTTTTAAAAGTATCGTGCTTAATATCTTAAGATTAATAATTCAAATTCCAAATCGCAAGTTGTCACTAATATGATGCATTTTAGACATACTCGTAACCAATGCCTTGTTTTATTTAACATTTTATAATAAATCTCAGAATTTAAAAGTTTTCATTTTTTTTCACCTAATCATTCAATGTAGACAATTATGTGTGCACGTAGTGCAGAAATAACAAAATGAAAGGAAATCACATTTATTTGAAAAGTGTAATTTATAGTGCAGCATTTGCGATCAAAATGGTCGTAAGTTGTTTCATAAAACGGGGCCCAGGCTATTAGTGTGAGTAGTATTTAAAAGAAAAAAACTTATCAGACACGAACGTTTCCGAAACGCTCTGGTTGTATGCACATGCGTCTCTAACTCTTAGAAACAAATAGTGACCTTCATAAGTACTCATTTACATTTGTTGACATGTTCAGCCTTATTCATGTTATTCAGAATTAGGCTGTATACTTCTCCAAGTATTGTCTGATATATACGGTATAGGAACCAATGAAACGAAAAAAATTATCCAACCCTTATGATATGTTTGAATATAAGCCGATGAGTTTACCCGCTAACCACACAATTCAAAATTCAAATAGATATGGCCTTGCAGTCTATACGCATAAATCACAATTCTGGTGATGTTATTATTGCCTACTCATTTAAGACATAATGGACGTGCCCGACTAGGGTTATGTAAATGTTGATACGCATTCAGAAGATGTGTAATCATATACGTGTGTATAATATTTCTAATGCAAGCTTCTCCCTGTGATGTCATAGCGTCTATCAACCTCTGACATATAGCAATGCAGGCGGAAGTTTCCTTGATTTCATTCTGGTTGTTTGCTTTTTTAGTATTAATTTAATGACGTCTATCTTCTTTTTTTACGTTGAGATCGCAGTATATTGACATCTCGTTAGGAAACATAAGTATATGTCACTCAGATCAAATACTGGAAAGGGTATCCCTTGGAAGCAAAGGCACAAATTAGAGGGAAAAGTATCAGACTCGCATGTATGGAGTCTGTTCATGAGAGGTTTTATTAAGTACTTCAATTCTTACACACAGTAGCACCAGATTATTCAGTATTCTACTTTAAAGCCACAATAATTGAGCTTGACAATCCCAATGGACCAGTAGGTAATAACACTGCTGATTCGTAGTCGGAACGAAATTGTACAACCCTCAACCAGCACTAAACGAACGCTAATGTGAATGCCAATAAATACCGAAAATGAAATCCATGTAAGAAACGAGCGCAAACACCAGAGAAAAGTATCGATTTTATTGAGTCGTTCATCTAAGTGAAGTGCTCACACACCCTAGCACCTGTGTAAGCAGCATTTCACTCTAAAGCCACACTGATTGAATTTGAATATTCCAAATGACCTGTGAGTTATAACACTACTGATTCGCACAAATAGTAGTAACATCAATTCACACATTTTTAACCGAAATGTTTTATCTTTTAACTGTGAAAATATAGATGGACTGTCATGGAAGGGTATGAAAACACCACATTGAAGGTTCCATGTTCACCGTCAGGTAAATACTATGTACGGGATGGCTCAAATGTTCGTATTATTGACATTTTAAATATTTAGTTCTGCTCAACACGGGGCTAGAGGGCATGAACGGTAAGTAGCAATTTTCACTACATTCATGAACAGTCTCAATCAACCGAGACGGCAATATGTTAAATGTCCGTTTATTAAAAAGACTTGTTAAACCCTAATTATTGTTTTTCTGAATTTACAAAGTTTACGTTCTCCCTACTGTCGTCGTGTTGGTGCTTTTTCCAATTACAGATGTTCGCTAATTGTTGTAATTATTGATTACTCAAGTGTATCGATGTGTGAACAATGGCCACGTGATGCGATTTAACTAATACAATGTTTAAGTTATATTTCTTGCTTTGATAAATTGTTGCATTTGTATAATAAGTAAATGATTTTAAAGATTTTAAAGATTGAACAATTTGATAATGTACGAGTGGTCAAGTTGAAGATTATATAATTATGGTACAATGTTCAATATTTAGAGGATCTTACATGAGTGCCTGCGTGTTATTGATTTTAATAAACGAGTTTGATTACATGATTGGATACGAGGCTTTGCCTATTTTTTTATACAACGAGTTTATTATAGTCAATAATACACAGTCCCGAATGTAAGATTCTATTTATCACATATCATAACACCTATGACGTGATAGTTTCGCTTTAATGTTGTCAATTTACCTTGTATACGGCGGCAATTTTTAAGAAAAATCATGACGTCGAGTTGTTGTTTTCATGACGTCAGCGGCTGTAACGCGTTCGATCTACAAATAATGCGATACCTTAAATTAAATTTAACGTTACTAACATGCATTTTATGAAGTAAAATTTCAAATAAGGATTCACATTTAAGGTGTCTGAACATATCGTATGATATCATGTAAACAATTCATTTGAAAGTGGGATTAAATGTTTTACTGTACACAGTGATTCGGTCCTCATTTGTATCTGTAATACAATATGTAATACACTATTGTATTACGAGAAATAAGTCATGACTTTATTACACTCCCAGAAGCCATGTTACGTGCTAAAGGCTCATTCAGCATTATCGTGCTGCCCCATATATGGACATAGACTACCATTATTTTGCCATAGGTCCCTGTGGAAACATATCAGAACATGAACACCATCTGGAGATTGCTGGATATGGGAGGCATCCAAAAATACATCAGAACCAACGGGTTCATCATAAACATGATATGCAGATAAAGAAATCACCGACTCTTTTGTCCACAGTGAATAAAACCGAAAAAATGGATCTTTGTGATTCCACTTATCTGCTCCCATCTCACTCCGTCGTCTTCCGTCAGCTCTGCTGTTGTCCCTTCTACTTGATGGATATTGTAGTGATATACTTCCTGTTGAAACATCGCTGTAGCCTCTTTTCCTACGACGATTCTCGCAGTTCGCCTTGTTTTTCCCTTTTTCCTCCTTAGAGTGGACTGTTTCATGCACATTCTGATATGTCATCTATTTCTATCTATTATTGTGAAGCAGTCTCCCCATGGTACTCCATGGTGCTCCAGTCAAGCTACTTTGCCACTCCTAGATTACTGGCTACCGCATACTTAAGATGCGCTAGACGAAGAACCAACGAATGTCTGTCTATAGCATTCCTTTGAATGCCGGCCTAGTATCGTCACAAGACAGCAGCTAGGTACTATCTAACATATTTTAGGGCCGAGAATGTGGAATTTTGCCGAACGATGATGAAAGATAAGCAATGAATTGATGGCACATGATATGGAGAGACCATCATCCGGCAGGGTTTGAACGCAACAAATTTCCGCGTGTTGCCCCAGTGATCTTACCACTAAGCTAGAGGCCTCACATACCAAATATTGCTTCATAGTAATAATACTTTGTTTTCAATTAATGATTGTGATATACTTCTCGTTATTTTATTTGAAGTATCATGAAGTAAATGTGCAATATATGATGCGATACAATTAGAAAGTTCTCTCGTTTCACTGGACATACTTCAAAATACACCCAAATTCAAAAACCAAGTACAGACAAAAGGTGCGACATATCAGTTATGAAAGGATATCCTGCAAAGACACATAAGAAATATGAGTTGTAGCCGCTGGTAAAATTATAGCCAGAAATGAGCCTATGAAAAGGGAAAACGTGTTTATCAACAAATTAAAAGACATGTTATGTCAAATGCCAAACAACACAATAAATATATATAAATGTAAATATGAATGTGAATATTTGACTCCTGAAAAATCTCAGAAGCTCTCTGGGAAATAAACTATATTATATTGTCCATTTAATAAATATGTATACAGGAAAACTAAAAATGCCTAGATTGCAAATAGTATGCATTAAAAACGAACTATCAACCGTCAATGCGTGAACGTGTTTTTTGTGTTAAATTGAACTACCTGCTCCAGTGCTTCAAAAACATCAGATCCGAGTTCTCAATATCTATTTCTTCGTGTAAATATAGCTCTCATATATTGCTTGTACATGTAGTAGTAGTTCAAATGGTGATCCCGGGATCAAATATGGCCTTGCTCCGGTGGTCCTAACTTTACATATGTAAACATAGATATAAAAATCGAACAGGAAAAGCAGCATTCAAGGACGACAGTCAACCACAAACACACACAGAAACAAAAACAAATTTAAAGATGAATAAAAGCCCAAATAATACATCACAAACACAAAAGGGTTGACGATAGGCCTACCGCCTTGGAACGGTCAGTGGCAAAAAAGGCCGCTGTGGATTTAAACCAGGTTCTAGGGTGCACTTACCCTACTGTCAACCCAATAAAACGGGATAGTGTAAATAAAATGAACTTTTCTCTAACCAACAAGGCAGCATAAATAGGCAATATGAGTAAGACAATCGGTTAAACATCTTCTCTGAAATTACGGGAGGTCGTAGTATTTTACATGTAACATTAACTTATAATTCTCCATGTTTCTCTAGAAACTTATAATTCTCCATGTTTCTCTAGAAACTAAAACACCAAGAAACACCAGGTATAACAGCTTCCTACACAATAATTAGTAGGGTAGCTGCCTTAAGACAGAAAGGCACCTGCCTATACAAATTTTACCGTTTTTTAACAAATCTATTTCAGGTTGAAGAAAATAAACGTTATTTAATCGCGTATTTTATTATTAAAACTCCCTCGACCTAGATGCAACCATGTGTTCAGTTATGAATAGTTTTACAGTATTAAAACTGTACCAACTTCCGAAAGTCTCAACAAGATGTTTAGGACTCTAAAAATGCGTTAAATGCCATCTCAGAGCATCTAGATTTTAATAATATTCGGGAGAAGCATGTCCTCGAACCCCCTAGCCGTTAGCGGCTTTCCCGCACAAATGTCACTTCAGCAGCCTATACATCAATTGTAGCCTAGCTACACCACTGATAATGGATGCTTTACATACTATCTTAAGGTCAATCAGTTGGATAATAGCATCCACCATGTGATAAATAAAATGAAAAGTAGACGATGATGATGATGAACTTTATTTCCTTCACTTAGGATATTATCATACTACAATTATCGTGAGACATATCGAGTAATGACATTATAGCATAAATGTAACGACAAAATAGCATATAAAACGTGACAAAGAGAACAACTGTTATACAAATACGCACATGCACACCTTTACTCACAAGCATACATACATAAATACGCATACATACGCATACTCATTTATGCAATCGTCCTGTATACTAGCTTGCGCGCTCATCTTCATAAAAGTTTGACATATATTCGGTAGCTATAATACGACTGTGCCAGTTTCCATATTATACTTTATACAATCAATGTGGCTTAAGTACATACCTCTTAAGCCCTCTTAAGCAGGTTCTAGGGTGAGTGATATGTGTTGCACCTTATATTTCCTTTCATGAACATACGCAATACCGATTCTGCTACTTCTGTCTGTAACACTATACTATAGACAATCAAACCACTTCAAATACGACATTTTATTATCAAAATTCACATTTTAATTATAACTGCTTCCCAAATGTATTGGTCCTCAACATCGTTTAACATATTAATTGATGGACTCCTTCGATGCACTGTTATATTTCGGCATTAGGAAAACTGATTATTTTCTCAGATCAACAAATTCCTGTCATATTTTCATCTGACTATGTTTCCAAAATACCTATTATGTCAATATTCCCTTCCATTACATGTCCGATATTATCGACATATTCATAATGTGAGTTATCTCTAAGAATAAGGTATAGGAGGCTGTCACCCACCCCCACTCCCCACCCCTTTTGGTACGCAGTATTCAGGGCAAATTATGAGGGTATTCAGTACCCACGGCCCGGGTACCAGTACCCGCAGATTACATTATTTAGTATTCAGTACGCATACAAACTAGGTACATGCCTTTAAACTATGTTTTCTATGTAACAAAAATGTTGAAATCCACAAAAATCGTAGGACATCGTACTTAGATTCCATGATTGACCCCAAAACAACAAAACGGTGAGATACAACCTTTAATACACTTTTAAATGTTCTTTTATATCACATCTCATAAAATTAGACGAATAAATACCATATTGGTTAATTTTTATGAAGAAATTCATGTTAAATATTACTCGGGTCTAAAATGAAGGAATAATCAGTACTCAGCTCTAAATTAGAGAGTATTCAGTACTCGTGGTGGAGGGGAGGGGGTGGGAAACACCCTCTTATAGTATTTCTAGAAGTTTTACTTATTACATATTCTTCACTTAAATGGCATTTTCAATGCTGTGTATTTTGTTTAAAAATTAAATAAGAAATTAACCTTACAACACGATTTGAAACATCTGTATTGCCATTTCCGGTTTTAGTGTACTGATTTGGCTCACACATTATCTGCCCATTAACGTTATCATCCGATAGGTCAATATAGCAGGGTGCGGCAATGTTTCTGATCGTTGTATTTCCGTAACATGGCTGTCAGATTGATATACTCGTATCTGATTAATAACAGATTATTTTTAAACAGTCTGCGTTCAACATAATTATGTTTTCATGAAATTTGGCGTTGTCATACTGCGATTTTATATTGATAAATATAACATTGACTGGATGGTGGCAAGTCGGTAATTTTCGTGCACGGCCGGGCACCCCGCAAGCCAGCTGGATAGCTTCCTCACATAAAGATTCCTGGTCCCATATATATCTATCTTATATAGTATGGAGATTTTATATCTGATATAGTATGGAGATTTTAACATATGTTAACATAGACTATAGTACAATATATGAATATAACATTTATGAGAGGGTAAGAATGTTCACAATACAAGAGTATGAAAGTAGACCTTTGGAAACAACCGATTACGATACATACGAAAGGTTCATTTTCAGTACAGATTTCACTCTGCCGGATGTTTTTTTCTTTTCAAAAGCAACATTTTTCAAAAAGTTGTTTAGGTAGTTATATCATTGGATTGGAAATGAGTTGGAAACTAAAACAATGGGTGCTAGTTTATTGAAACAATAAAGTACTTTTAAAATTATGAGGAGTTAAAAATGGCCATTTTCACCATACTGAGCCGATGACGTCGCCGAAACAATACGCATACCAACGTGCACAAAATCTGAGCATGCGATCAAAAAAAAATATAATATCACCCTGCGATTTACTATAACCCTGTAATATCAACCTCGCGTCAGATAGTAAGAAATCACATATTTTTGACTATGGGGATTTAGCTTGGCGTTTTAAGTGAGGTATAATGATATGTGTTGTGATTGGCAGGGACAGTCTGTTGTAAGTATAGAACAGATAGAAACAAATATGGTGTAAGATACAATAGCACAGTTGCCGACGATACTATGGTGCACATATTTCGTATATGGCGTTAGGGATTTGTTGCGCTTCTATACAATAATGATGATATTACTCTGTTTATACTTTAATTATAAATGTTGTATTGAATAGAATGTAGCAACAATTGTCGCTCATGGACACTTTTTAAAGATTCGGCATGTGTGGTGCAAGTCAGCTCCCTAAATGATCATATATAAGCACCAGTATTCAAGAGCTTATGAACTATCGAGACGATTGATTGATCGGCAGCAATGTCTATCAGATATCTCGCTCTATTCTGAACCATGGATGGCCACTTACTGTAGCAAATTGATGAATGGCAGTCTGTTATGGTCATGAAGAAGGAAAAGTGATGTTTAGCGTGTTATTCTCTCTCTGTTTAATGTTTTGATAGCAATTATCATAAAGATGATTCTTATAAATCTGGTCTTTTTTTGTTAACTGTAGAAACGCTCGTATATGGGAAAAAACCTGAAACGTATCAGCGGTTGTATTACTTACTGGGCCTTTGGGGTCATCAAAACTCAAGAACAACATAAAAGTCGTTTCTACTAATTTTCTCTATTGTTTGTCTCCGTTGCTTTCGATGATCCTCTTTTTAGTATTTATTGATAATCAACTAGCGTTCGTGTAGTGCAATAATGTTACTACAAAATATCTCCCCGACCACAAATTACTAGAGTGAATTGAATTGGGGTTTAAGGCGCACCAACACATTAAAGGTTATATGGAGCCTAACAGGAATGAACATGCCAGACTCATCCTCCAGTTACATCAAGATACTTGCAGAGTTGATGCAAATTCTCTAGTAGACTCTCCATTTACGATGGAGCCACGTGTCCAGGTTTGCATACGCGGTGTCATGATCGAGACCTTGAATGGGCAAGATAAAAAAATTGAATATGAATGGGTGTCCTACCCATCTACATGTGACGGTGTGTTTGTGAGATTGCAGTGGTCATATTCTACCCCGGCAACCACACCGGGATATATGTCTTACTAGTCATGTTGGGATCACCGAATAACTTTCTTTCCTCGTCAGTTGAGGCTCTAATGAGCGTTGAGACCATCTCGTCGTATGCCGTGCAAAGTACACAATATACATGGAATAAGCCTACTAAAACGCAGCAGCATGCGAAAGTCAATACTTCTACTAATCATAATAACATAACGGTAAGACTTAAATAGAATCTTAAATAAAAAAGTAATTTATAACTATGATCATCTCAGTAAATACACGTATAACATAATAATGAATAATACAACAATTAATACTAAAAGTGGGATCCGTTGAAGGCAACAAACAAGTCTTATGATGAGAGTTAATATAAGGTGCAACATTCTATCAGGCCCCATAGCACCGTTTTAAGCGCTATTCTACTTAATAGGGACTGCAGTCGATCCGGAAAAGTAGTATGTGCAAAAACAAGGAAACACCCTTATAATATTCTGTTTCATATGAAATGTGCAAATGCATTAAATCAGCCGCATATTAAATTCGGTTGAATTATTGTTTTTGAAAATGTTTGGAATGCAAAATACGACGACTTGGTGTACTGTTGTTGTTAAATGATCAATATTTATTTATATGAGGATAATATTCCTAACAGTTGTTAGATATTATTAAATGAAGGTCAGGTTAAATCACGTAACAAGGATTTATTATAGCCTTACAGCAACATGTAAAGTAACATTAATGATTTTCTGCACCAAAGGTAATTTGAAATCTTTTCCGCGACAAGTTTTATCACAACCTCTTTATTGTCATGATTACATATTTCGTAAGATCATTGGTCCTGATCACTGTCATGCAGTAATGATTTATAAACTTCTTAAGATTCTTAGTCCTGATCACTGTCATACAGTCTTGATTTACAAACTTCGTAAGAGCCTTGGTCCTGATCACTGCCGTACAGTCTTGATTTACAAACTTTAATATCCTTGGTCCTGATCACTGTCATACAGTCTTGATTTACAAACTTCGTAGGAGCCTTGGTCCTGATTACTGTCATACAACCTTTATTAAACTTGTTAAAAGGTTTATCAAAATAGGGTTTGACCCTATCATTGTGTAACGCATTACATATTTAATGGTTGGCACATTTACATTTCGCTATGCGTACCTCTTTGATTGTGTGATGGACCCTATGATGAAGTCTACCTAAAAAAGGGTAAAAATATCGGACAGGGAAAGCAGCATTCAAGGACGACAGTCAACCACAAAACACAAAAACAAACACGCAAACAGACAAACGAAAAGACAAAAGTAATAAAAAATGCAAACGACATCACAAACACAAAAGGGTTGACAATAGGGCTACCGCCTTGGAACGGTCAGTGGCAAAGTAGGCCACTGGGGGTTTAAACCGGTTCTAGGGTGCACCAAATCTCACACTTACCCTACTGTCATCCCATTAAAACAGGACAGTGTAAATAAAGGAATCCCCGCCATGATCTAAACTCTAACCAACAAGGCAGCATTAATAGGCAATATAAGTAAAACACAAATATGCTCGTGTAAATATAATACAAAAGAACAATAGCCTAGAAAGCCACAATGAAT
The DNA here is from genome assembly GCA_037043455.1 of Cyrtodaria siliqua. Lineage (NCBI taxonomy): Eukaryota > Metazoa > Mollusca > Bivalvia > Adapedonta > Hiatellidae > Cyrtodaria > Cyrtodaria siliqua. The sequence goes on from JAWPHD010011567.1 coordinate 67,671, forward strand.
GTACTCAATGACTTGGCAGAAGCCAGAGCAGTAAGAGAATACACCATTAAGGGCACGACAAGAAAGAACATGGACAAACATAATCATGAAAGGACTGTACGTTTAATGTTTGTCTCCGATCTTGTCTTGTCGTGCTCCTAATGGTTTATTCTCGTGTTGCTTGTTATTGTATACTTGTTTTGTGGCTTTCCGTGCACTTCTTATATTCATATATATATATGATCTTCTTTGTGTTGTACCTTTATTGCAAATACATGTTGCCTAGTTTGTTAGAGGATATAGTTTGGCAGTGGTTTCTTTATTTACATCGTCCCGTTGTAGTGGGATGACAATTGGGTAAGACTGAGGTTTGGTACCCCCATAAAACCTTGTTTAAACCACCAGCAACCTCTCCTGCCACTGACGGTTTCAAGTCGGTAGCCAATTGTGTCAACCATTGTATGTGTGTAATGTCATATACCTTGCCTTTTATTTATACTTATCATTTTGTTTCGATGCGTGTTTTGTTGAATATGGTGTTAGAATGCAACATTTCCTGTAATAATTCTATACCTACATTACTCATATTTTGAATGACGGCCTTTAGTTTTCATGATCGCCTCCAGTCACTTTAAAGTCACTCATATTGGGTTGGATGATCTCAAAGGACCCGTATGCATTAACAAATTGTATTGCATACGCATTCATAGCTCCGTTTACTTTCAATGTAACATGAGAAGTCCATATTCGCTCATATTGACCTGTGGTAAAATCATATTGGGAGTGTAATGTATACTCGTTCGTGATTGATGCAATGTTCTGTTCACGTGGTGTAAATAATGTTTATTTCATTGTGAAAATTCCCACGATGTAACGACAATATGTTTATGTTTGTTTCAAATAAATGTTTTTTGGTAAAAAATAAACTGTACAGTCCATTTTATTGTTCTTATTTAAAAATACGTATGCAATAAAAAGTTATTATATTTATATTGGGATATATGCATTCGTTCTTTCGCTCATAAATATTGCGCTCCTAAAGTGGCGCAATATTAATACGCGAAAGAACTCCTTCATATACAATACAAATATAATAACCTATAATGATGTGTAGATGATATTCACATAACATATCTATATTGCATCGTAATAACTACCGAAGTATGCAGAACATGATTCATATGCCCCATATGATATATTATAAGATAATATCAATGGTGTGTGTGTTTCTTGTTTCTTTACCCCATTAACATTTATTTAAACACTTTAACATTTCAGTTCATACTGTCGCCATCATGTTTTTTGTAAAAAGAAAAAAAGAAAGTTAATTCCAACTGAAATACATATCAACTTTTCCGCATATATTGTGCTGTTATATACTAATTATCAATATAATATTATTATAATTAATAGTAGTAGAGTCATTATTATTATTTTAACAGAAATACATTTTTGTCTAAAACAATATGTGTTGTATGCTTGCAAGTGTATATTTGTATTTCATTTAAAAAGTTCTCTTGTATATTACGTATTCTTAGGGGTCTAACAACCGTTAGTAATTTGCCTTGACATTTTCCCATGTATTCCATAATTATAATTTCCAAAAACCAAAACATTGTTCGTTTCCGTTAATTTTTCGAAACAGGTACATGAGGTATGTGGTTTATATCGATAAAAAAAAAGGCAAATATTTTCTACAAACATCCCGGAATTTAATAATAAACACTAGTTGTCGAGCATTAAATGGCATGCAAAAAGACTCTAGCAAAGACAAAACAACACACTTTATCATCAATTTAAACATTACTAATATATTTAAAAGCAATCTAACACAGGTATATTCAGTATATGCTGAAGGCGCTATCAGAAAATAATCTCAATAAAGATAATTTTTCCCCCAAGATAGAAACACGATTAGTTAATCATTATAAAAGTCAAAGCATGTTATCAAATGGATGCATATTTTATCATGGTATGTTATGATGCACTTTAAATACCAATACATACTGAAACGTGGATCCCTTGGAAGCACCACAAACACAAACAAGAGATAAAAATGGCAGACTCGTTTATTGAGTCTGTTATTGAGGGGTAATGTAAAGTGCAACACGTCTCACGCCTCCTAGCACCGGCTTAAGCTATATTTTACTTTAAAGCCTTGATGATCCCAAAGGACCAGTAAGTAATAACACTACTGATTTGTAGTCGGGGCGCCACCCAGCACTAAACAAAGGCTAGTGTGAATGTCAATAAATACTGAAAGGTGGATCATTTTAAACATTTACAAATATAGCGGATCCGTGGTCGGGATATTAAGAAGACGTTGCGTCTAAAAATTTCACCATTTAAACATAGAAACTCATTTTAAATACTTAAAGGACTGTACTCATATGTGTGAGCATTAGCAATGATGTTTTATCTCCAACTCGGCATGATGTGTATGCCAGCGATATGCTGCTATGCAGACCACAAATCACCAGTTGGACGTACAACATTTTAGATCCTTTTGGTGCATACAAATATTCACTATTCACCAACGAGGACCCACATATGAGTTTAGTTGCCACATGCGCTGACGTTAAACTTAAAATACCACTTAAGTGAAGTCGTACTCAGTCAATAACATCAATGTCACTATACCTTGTCTCCGTTGGCATGGTACACACGAGATCACTTTGAACACATTTGTCGTCACATCAAATTGACAGTGCTTTCATCGGTGACAAGTGATAACTGCTGTTCCTAAGTGATAAACAATGAAATGGTCCTACATAAATCACAGCACACAAACGCAATGGAACCGCATGTCCGCACTGTACCACAAACAGCAAATTAAATGTACAACGAAAAAGACAATATACAACACAACAAGTGGTGAAGACAGGGTTACCGACTTGCTTCGGGGCATACAATTTTATTAGATCCTGGGACCATACGCCGCTGGATATAGGGGATGAAATAAAGATACAAATATTGCTATATCCACCGCCATATGCTTGCCATCTTCGAGATGGTTAAAATTCTGTACTCTTGATTTTTGCGAATAGTGAGTTCTGCTCAACCCGGGTCTAGAGGGCGAGAGCGGTAGCTAGCATATGACACTACCGCTCATGAACAGTCAATTAAACCGAGACTGCAATATTTCGTATGTGTCGTGGTCGGCCTTTTTCAAAGGTCCATTGTCATACTCTTTTTATAGCACAGTGGCGTTGCTTGTGCAGTGTGGCGGCAGTAAAACGTCGTCTCCCCGCGCTTGCAATCAGTACTTTTATTCATTCGATTTTTGGAGATCGCTGAGCCCGATACTTATATTTATTGATCGGTGGTTCCACTACTCTGGCCGATAAAACGCTCCGGGTATTGTTTAACCACTCATATGATATGTTGTCTGCTTTTTAATTTAGTCTTTTGGCTGTTACTTGTGATACGTAGGCTTCATAACCGCTGCTCCCAACTAAATTCCTTTTTGTTTATTTCGCTCTTCGAGGCATACAATTTTATTAGATCCTGGGACCATACGCCGCTGGATATAGGGGATAAAATAAAGATACAAATATTGCTATATCCACCGCCATATGATTGCTATCTTCGGGATGGTTAAAATGCTGTACTGTTGATTTTTTGAATATTGGGTTCTATATTGAGTTCTGCTTAACCCGGGGCTAGCGGTCGTGAGCAGTAGCTAGTATGTTACACTACCGCCCATGAACTGTCTCAAGCAATATTTCGTATGTGTCGTTCTAGGCCGTTTCCAAAGGTCCCTTGTCATACTCTCCTTTTTGAAATGATCTTCCAGTAATACGGCCTACTGGTTAGCTAAATCGATTTTAGTTGTAAACAATCTCGCTATTATCCCGTCTTCAGCGCTCAAATTGACAAGACAGTGTAGATAAAAGTACATTCCGTCAGAAGAAAATCTCTAACAATAAAGTCCACATCCAGAGAAATCAGGAAACAATACACGTGTTGATGTAAAACTATATAAAAAAAAATTAAAAACACCCCAGGATGTATCCCGAATTGTACGCAACAAAGAGAAAACCAATCTGTGGAAGACCAGACACCCCGAGGGACGAAAGTTCATGCACAAACCTTCCCTTTCAGGGTTTCAGAAGGTGCGATGATAACTCTGATTTTCAAATTGTCTTCACCAACTAAAGGCACGTGTCACACAATTTGAAGAAAAAAACGCATGCTGTGTCAGATTTGTCAAATTGATTAAATGTGTTTGAGTCTGAAGAGTGACTTTTTCGTCTTATCCTGGATCAGGGGCCAGTATAACTTTGGCTGTTCCGATTGTTACACACCGGAGGTCCTTTTTAAGATCATGACAGTAATACTGATAATGATTATCTGTGAAGACGATTATTGTTGCTGTAATGTGATTGTACAGATCCTGACAGTGCTGATGATAATGCTAATGATGAAGACGACGACGACGGCGACGACGGCGACTACGATGATGATGATGATGACGACGACGACGACGAGACAATACTGATTTGTTCTGTTTCACTTGTTCCATTTGATTTTCTGGTAGTGATTTATTACTATTTTATTTAATATTTGATTCGAAAATGCGCAATCTCATCCTGTTTACAAATAATGGCTGAATATCATCATTATAGCATCAGAACATTTTATTTTTGATTCGCACATATAGTAACAATCATATGCATCAATGCAATATCTTCGAAACGCAAACAATTTTATAAAGTTGTATTCAACAATATCCAGCATATTCCAGGGAACTATATATACGTATATTTGCTGCCAAATTTCAGATTAAACATGTTTATATCGTTCCGCTTTGTAGTTGACACCGTCAGGATTTTTTTTTAGCAAAATCTATGTACAGAAAGATGATTCCCGATTTTAATTTTGTAATTGTTAATTGTCTCTAACTTTGATGTGGATATTCCCACAGCATCTTCGTATGAGGCCTATGTTTATCAGCTTATTTGCTTTTCTAGAGTTTGTAGTCGAGTTGAGGATATTAATATTCGTAATATGTGTATACCTAAAATGCTACTCACTCAGAGCTACCGTTGCCATAAACTTCGAAAAACATTGCAAAAATGAGATATAGGTTCCTACAGGAACCACCGCGTCCGAACGCAATGGCATCGTAGGTCCGCACTGTACTGCAAACAAGGACTTGATAATACAATGAAAGAGACAAAAAAAACAGAAAGGGTGGTGAAGACAGGGTTATCGACTTGGAACGGTCAGTAGACAATAAGGCCTACTGGTTAGCTTGAATCAATTTTATATGCGCACAATCCTCGCTATTATCCTGTCTTCAGCGCCCAAAAAGACAAGACAGTGTAAACAAAACTACATCCCATCAAAAGGAATTCTCTAACATTAATGTCCACATCCAGAGAAACTAACTAAAGAAACACATACAAAATAATAAACATCTCAGGATGTATCCAGAATTGTACTGAACAACCACAGTAGTTGCAGCTAAAGAGAAAACCAATCTAGGGTACGACCAGAAAACCCGAGGGACGAAAGCCCATGCACCCACCTCCCTTAGTTGGGGTTTCAGTAGGTACAATCATAGAGTCCCAAGAGGTAGTGCAGTCATCGCACAAGTGAAACGTGAAGCGTAATGACTGACTGTAGAGGGGTCAACCACTAAACATGCAGTGCGCTGTAAAACCAAAGGTTTATATCCTTTTCTGACGAACTTCCTGATTAAATTTGTAAAGCGGTCAGGAATCCCGTCAGACCTCTTTAACATTCGAAGTTTATAGACCACATCTCCTTAAAATGAGGGTTGTGATATGCCTATTCGCAGAAGTGTTTTAAGGTTGGTTTGTACTTTTCCAACAGGCCCTCGTTGCGGCAGTAGAATTTAGAGAAACATCTATGTCGTTTGTGATAACGAAAACCATGCGGAAGAAGTGTACTTGTAATAACTTGATTTCGATCATTGAAGTCTATAAAAACTGTTTTTTTATCGTAACTCTGATCTATCTTTAAAACATAATTTTTTTTTTATTAGAACTCTTCTACGACAAAGACTACCACAACCGGATTTCTATTTTGAACTATTTTATTACATACTTTTTTGTCGTTTTGCCTGTTTTTGGGTTTACTGCGTTCTGTGAAAGCTCAATATCCTGTTCGACTTTTATGCTTATTTTCGTAAGATCATTTGTCATTATCACGTTCATACAATCTTTATTAAACATATTAAAACGTTTATCAAAATATGTATTACCGTATCATTTCGTAACACACTGCATGTTTTTAGACTACCTTCTATTAATAAGTGCAATGCTAAGAGGTGCAGTTGTTGCAATTATTTATCTTGCAAATATAGATATAAAAATCGAACAGGAAAAGCAGCATTCAAGGACGGCAGTCAACCACAAACACACACAGAAACAAAGAACAAACTTAAAGATGAATAAAAGGCCAAATAAGACATAATAAACGCAAAAGGGTTGACAATAGGGCTACCGCCTTGTATTGGAACGGTCAGTGGCAAAACGAAGGCCGCTGGGGGTTTAAACCAGGTTCTAGTCCACCATTAAATCAGCTGTTAATGGTAGAATGTTTAATGTATGTCTAGCTTCAAATGTTGTTTGACGTACATCTCACGTCATTTATGTTTTGACTTTAAATGCAAAACGTTGCGGTATACACTATGTTGGACAAACAGGGTCGATCTTTAAAAGTTAGATTTCGTGAACATAAATATAATGCAGGTAATCCTAAAAAGTTATAAAAATTACTTGTACCAACACTTTCGTCAATCAGGTCATACTTTTAGTAACGCTACTGTTCAACCGGTTGAATATATAATTTATGATACTGATGCTACTAAAAGCTTTAAAATAAAAGCTAGACATATAACAGAACTTAAATGGATGAAAAACGTGCACACACCATATCCACTCGGCCTTTAAGGTGAAATTTAGCGTGTTTTTTGAGCATATATTCTGAAATATATGTATATAATATACAAACTGTTCAAATATTACACTTATTGGTTGACCCGTTTTCTCACAGTCTCCAATTTTATCTCATAGCGCACACGCTTCGAGTTTCGCCCTTTTTGAAGACAGGTAAGTGTCACGTGATCCTGTGACGTCATTGGTACCAAACGATTAGCGGTGTCGCATTGAGTTGTATAGTATTGTCTATGTAGGATTAAGTTTTATGGTACGTGTTAAAAATGCCGTGTGCTGTAGCTGGGTGTCAAAGTGTGCATAAAAAAGGACAATCTAATAACATCAGTTTCTTTCGTTTTCCTAATCAGGTTAATGATAGATTAAGATTTGAAGTGTGGGTGGACCGCTGTCGACAAAAATCGCCCGTCGCGTCAAAAAAATGGGAACCTGCGAAAGACGCGCGAGTTTGTAGTAAACACTTTGAGTTGGATTCGTGGGAAATCCATCCTTTGGTTTCATTTTCATTGAATTTGGAGGACAGACGGCCATGCAGATTAAAAACAATAGCGATACCAACAATATTTTCCTACAAAAATTAGAAGTGCCTAATCCCGCCGTCTCCTAGCAAGTTTTATTCGCCGATTCGACCGGCGTTGAGGAAGAAATTATTAAATGAGGTAAGATAGAAGTTTTTGTTCAGTTATCTTAGCAATTCCTCGGGTATGTGTATGATAAATTGTAGAAAGGTATATAGTCTTAGATCTGTACATCGTGATTGTTTAGCTGTTGAATTAGATGCATGCGTCTTACGTAAACGGCGCTAATATAATGTAGCCGTCTTTTTCAAAAGATCGCTAAAAGGTTTAGCATATAAATGTAAATGAATTCGGTGAAATAAACACTGTGTCGTTGTTTCAATATATATTTTGTAGTATTTTTTTTTGTTTGTTTTGTTTTAAATTATACACCTTCTTCTGCCAATAGTGTTATAGAGTTATACAGAGTTATATATCGGTCTCTGGATTTGAAAATAATGACAAAATGTTTCATGGATGTCTATTAAAAGGCAGAAAATTTATAATGTTACTAGCTATTATATTAGTTCAGTAATGTTGTACGGCAAAACAACAACAATAACGGCTTTTACCTCATGCAGTAAGTAAAATAAGTGCTTTAGAAGCATATATATATACATGTACTTTATATTCTAAATAAAAAAAATGTTAGGTCTGTTTTTTCGATCTCTACATGTACATAATACATTATGTCGTGCTCATAATACATTTGACTATATTATTTAGATCATCTTCGTGCGCGATGAACTAACTAGTTTCTCACGCATCATATATCCGTCTTGTGCAATACGCGGCTCGCCGCGGCGGTATTGCACCGCTCACGGAATTGCAATATACAGGAAATGTAGGCATATCATAAAACTACGTTTCCCTAAATGGTGCGTGATTTTGTCATATACCGACGTCTGTACCATGATTAGGCTGTACTTCAATAGGGCACCGCAATAGTTGATTAGTCGATGTGTGGTATATTGTTATTTGGCGGCACGTGGAGACGTATCATACTGCAAATCAGAATCTCATACACCACTATAGAGTGTTTTGGAGGCGGCGGGGACTTATGGTATATATAATACTATAGGAATAATATGCTGTTTCATTTATTTATTTATCAATTATACTTACTAGACTCTAAATATATTTTTCAATGTCTATTTTTCGGCAAAAATAAAGTCCTTATAATCTGACGCTCGTATTAATGTACAAGTATTAGACCATGTTGATGAATCCGAGGTATTTTCATCCTCGGACACGAATTCTGGCTCAAAATCGTAAGGTTGCACATTGTGCAACCGTCTTATCATAGGCATTTCATCTGACTCAGCATCATAGTCGCTTAATTCCGACATTTTCACACACACTATACTGTTTTTGCGTGCTTTCTCTATGTACAAATGGTTTCGTTTTGTTCCCAATGAGGTCACTTCAGGTTTTACGAGGAAGAGTTTTCCCCCTTTGTTTTTTATCAATTTTTTAGCGTAGCCTGTTCGTCTTTTCGGTTTTTATCTTTAAAAACATATTTTCACTAAACATACATCAAAAGCATAGTAAACATCGTATTTATAATGATATTTAATAAATAAAAACATATCAACAACGGATTTGTTGATTTAGGACAAATTTCATCTTTAATGACAATATTTATCAACAAGGAAATATTTCAAAAGATCCAAATATTGACATTGTTTCTATATTTTCTAGTCGAAAGCGTTACTCTTGGTCTATTGGTCGTAGGCGTAATGGTAACATCAAACGTAAATCGCGTGTAATTATTTCAGTCGCTGATTTACATACTATTTTAAACAGTTTGGAAAGCACTCTATGCTTCCACGGCTTACATCTCTGTCCATTTCTTCACTTAAGTTGATCGACGAGGAAACAGACAAAATATTCATAACACTGCTTCCATAATTAAAAGCAACACACATGTTCTCCGACGCCATATTGACAAGGAGTCTGATCACGCCAGGCATTTTCTAAACATACTACACTTCTCAAAACTGCTAACTACACCGCTCACGTTTTGGGTTATATATATCGATGGGTTGAATGTTTTTCAATAAAATAAAAATTTGTCTCATATAGTGCAGATTTGTGTTATTTGTTTATTTAATTACAAACAACTATGAAATAATGATATTAACAAAATTATTCATATTTTAAATCGGTGTAGTTGGCTGTTTTGAAAAGTGTATAAAACGTGAGCGGTGTAGTTAGCAGTTTTGAGAAGTGTATATCTTAATAAAGTTATTGATTTCATTGATATTCCTAGTATTTTTCGAGATAATCATGAAGTTGATTATATCCCTAAATATTTCAAATATTTAGAAAGCCCTATAATTTGTTATCAGTATAAAAAAAAACTAAAATGAATGAATGTTGTTGTTTTTAAAGAGAGAATATCTGAAAATATTAGATATAGCTATGGAGAAAATATCTAAAAGAAATAAATCGAAATTTACGATAACAACATAGTGTTTATATGTCCTCTTTTGCATACTTAAAACTGTAAACAAAATGATGATTGCGCGATTCTTGCAGACACGGAACATTAATGTCTTGTATTGTTATATAGATTATTATATAGTATGGAGATTTTAACATATGATAACATGTTATTTACTATAGTACAATATATGAATATAAAATTCATGAGAGGGTAAGAATGTTCACAATAAAAGAGTATGCGAATAGACCTTTGGAAACGGCCGAACACGACACATACGAAAGGTTCATTTTCAGTACAGATTTTACCATGTTTAAATATTTTTTTCTTTCCAAAAACAACGTTTTTCAAAAAATTGTTACGGAAGTTATATCATTGGATTGGAAATAAGTTAACTAAGAAAATGAGTGCTAGTTTAGTGAAATAATAAAGTACTTTTAAAGTTATGAGAAGTTAAAATTAAACTTTCACCATACTGAGCCGATGACGTCACCGAAACAATATGCATACTAACGCGCAAAAAAGCTTGCGATTAAAACAAAATATAATATCACCCAGAGACCCTGTAATATCAACCTCGCGTCAGATAGTAAGAAATCACATATTTTTGTCTATGGGGATTTAACATGGCGTTTTAAGTGAGGTATAATAATATGTGTTGTTATTGGCAGGGACAGTCTGTTGTAAGTATAGAACAGATAGAAACAAATATGGTGTAAGATACAGCACCACAGTTGCCGGCGATACTATGGTGCACATATTTCGTATATGACGTTAGGGATTTGTTGCGCTTCCATACAATAATGATGATATTACTCTGTTTATACTTTAATTATAAATGTTGTATTGAATAGAATGTAACAACAATTGTCGCTCGTGGACACTTTTTAAAGATTCGGCATGTGAGGTGCAAGTCAGCTCCCTAAATGATCATATATAAGCACCAGTATTCTAGAGGTTATGAAATATCGAGACGATTGATTGATCTGCAGCAATGTCTATCAGACATCTCGCTCTATTCTGAAACATGGATCGCCACAACTGTAGCAAATTGATGAATGGCAGTCTGTTATGGGCTGCATGGAAAAGGAAAAGTTATGTTTAGTGTGTTATTCTCTCTCTTTTTCATGTTTTGATAGCAATTATCATGAAGATGAATGTTCTATATCTGGTCATAAACGCACGTATGTGGGAACAAACCTGAAACGCATCAGCGGTTGTATTACTTACTGGTCCTTTGGGGTCATTCAAACTCAAGAACAACCTTAAAACCGTTTCTACTAATTGTCTCTGTTGTTTGTCTTCGTTGCTTTCGATGACCCTCTTTTTAGTATTTATTGATATACAACTAGCGTTAGTGTAATGCATTAATGTTACTATAAAATATCTCCCCGTCCACGAATTACTAGAGAGAATTGAATTGGGGTTTAAGGCGCAACAACACATAAAAGGTTATATGGCGCCTATCAGGAATGAACATGCCAGGTTCATCTTCCAATTACTTCCAGAAAACTGCAGAACTGCAGAGTTGATGCAAATTCTATAGTAGACTCTCCATTAACGACGGAGCCATGTGTCCACCTTTGCATACGCGGTGTCATGATTTAGCACCTTGATTGAACATGATAAAAAAAAGGAATATGAATGGGGGTCCTACCCATCTGCATTGTGACGGTATGTTTGTGAGATTGCAGTGGTCGTATTCTACCCCGGCAAAAACACCGGGATATATGTCTTACTAGTCATGTTGGGATCACCGAATAACTTTCTTTCCTCGTCAATTGCGGCTCTAATGAGCGTTGAGACCATCACGTCGTATACCGTGCAAAATACTCATTATATATGGTATAAGCCTACTAAAACTTAGGAGCATGCGAAAGTCTTATTACTAATAATAATAATAACATAATGGTAAGACTAAACCAGAATCATAAATACAAAAAGTAATTTATAACTATGAACGTCTCAGTAAATACACGTATAACATAAGAATGGATAATACAACAATTAATACTAAAAATGGGATCGTTGCAGGCAACAAACATGTCTTATCATGAGAATTAATATAAGGTGCAACATTCTATCCGGCATCCCAGCACCGTATTAAGCGCTATTCTACTAAATAGGGACTGCAGGCGATCCGGAAGAGTATTATGTGCAAAAGCAAGAAAAAACCCTTATTATATTATGTACAAATGCATTAAATCAGCCGCATATTAAGTTCGGTTGAATTATTATTTTTGAAAATGTTTTGAATGCAAAACATGACGACTTGTTGTACTGCTGTTGTTAAATGATCAATATTTATTTATATGGCGATGATATTCCTGGCAGTTGTTACATATTATTAAATGAAGATCAGGTTAAATCACAACAAGGCTTTATTATAGCCTTAAAGCAACATATAAAGTATTATTATATAACCTATAAATAGACGCGTTTTCATTGGCTAAAAAGTAATTTTTTAGAAAAAATATCTAGCGATATTGACCTGTTTTTTTGATATTGACCTGTTTTTTTGATATTGACCTGTTTTATATAATTGTTTTTTTGATATTGACCTGTTTTATATAATTGTAAATTGAGGGTTATATAATAAAACAGTTATGGACTTTTCAGCTGTTATACATGATGTTGATATGCACCAAAAAATCATTATTGACCTCGGCTATCGCCTCGGTCAATAATGATTTTTTTGGTGCATATCACATCATGTATAACAGCTGAAAAGTCCATAATTGTTTAATATTAATGAATTCTGCACCAAAATTTAAAACCTCGTCTGTGACAAGGACTATCACAACCTCTATGTTGTTGTGATTTACAAACTTCGTAAGATCTTTGAACATTGTTACTGTCATACAAACTTTATTAAACTTGTTAAAATGTTTATCAACATAGGTGTTGACAATCACTTTGTAACGCATTGCATGTTTAATGGTTGACACATTTACAGTTCGCCACTAGCCTTTTCCCTTTGATTGTGTGATGGACACTATGATGAAGTCTAAATCCTGAAAGGACGGTAACTTTTGAAGTTTGTCTCCGATCTTGTTTTGTCGTGCTCTTAATGGTTTTCCACTGACCGTTCCGAGGCGGTAACCTTATTGTCAACTGTTTTGTGTTTGTGATGTCTAATTTGGCCTTTTATTCATCTTTAAAAGTGTTCTTTGTTTCTGTGTGTGTTTGTGGTTGACTGTCGTCCTTGAATGCTGCTTTTCCTGTCCTATTTTTATATCTATATTTCCATTTATTTCTTATATTCACACATTTATACATGTATTCATTTTATAAATCTATACATTTTAAAATATAAATACATCATCATATTTCAACTGAAATACCTGTATACACTTTTTTTTTCATATTAATGCTGCATAGTTTTTAGAGAATATAGCCTATCGGGGATTTATTTATTTACACTGTCATTTGTAGTTGGGTGACAGTAGGGTAAGACTGAGGTTTGATGCCCCGTAAAACCTGGTTTAAACCATCAGCGAACTTCCTTGCCAATGTCCGTTCCAAGTCGGTAGCCATTTTTGACGACCATTTTATGTTTGTAATGACATATACCTTGCCTTTTATTTATCCTTATAAGTATCCTTATAAGTTTTGTTTCGATGCGTGTTTTGTTGAATGTGTTGCTTGAATGATACAGTTCCTGACGCCCGTTATTTTTCATGATCGGCTCCAGTCGCTTTAAAGCCACACATATTGGGTTTGATCTCAAAGGACCAGTAAGCACTAGCAGTTTTGATGTATAGATCATATTCACATAAAAAGTCTATAATGAATCGTAATAACTGTCAAAGTATGCAGAACATGATTCATATGCCTCATACTTATTTATGATATATTATAAAATATTATCAGTGGTGTTTGTGTTTTTGTTTATACCAGAAATATTAATTTAAACACTTTGCAGTCAATACTGTCGCCGTCATTTTTTGTATAAAGATAACTTAAAGTTAATATCAACTGAAATACATATCAACTTCTCCGCATTTATTTTTTCTCCTATACACTAATTATAATAATACTTATTATTATTATTATAATTAGTAGTACTAGTAGTATCATCATTATTATTATTTTAACAGAAATATATTTAAGTCTAAAAAGATATATGTTCTGTATGCTTGCAATTGTATATTGGTGTTTCATTTGAAAACGTGATTAGATTATTGATGCAGTTCTCTTGTATATTACGCATTCTTAGGGGTCTAACAACCTTTTGTAATTTTCCTTGACATTTTCCCATGTAGTCCATAATTATAATTTCCAAAAACAAAACATTGCTCGTTTCCTTAATTTTTCGAAACAGATATGTGGTTTATATCGATAAAACAAAAGGCAAACATTTTCTACAAACAATGAAATAGCATTCAATGGCATGCACAGTCTCTAGAAAAGACAAAACAAGACAATTTATCATCAATTTAAACATTATTAATATATTTAAAAGCAATCTAACACACGTATATCGAGGATATGCTGACGGCACTATCAGAAAATAATCTAAATAAAGATAACTTGTCCCCCAATAGCTAATCATTATAAAAGTCAAAGCATGTAATACAAATCATTTTTCAAATGGATGCATATTTTATCATGGTATGTTATGATGGACTTTAAATACCAATACATACTAAAACGTGGATCCCTTGGAAGCAACAAACACGAGGAAGAGATGAAAGTGGCAGAGGTTTTATTGAGTCTGTTATTGAGGGGTAATGTAAAGTGCAACACCTTTTGAATATCGGATCTCACTGGGAGCTCGACTTGTAAGTGAGGAAGTGTCTAATCTTACGGATGACGGAAGGTGTACAGTGCTGGTTCTAACCATGAAAAGTGGGTGGTCTGCCACCACGACAAAAAATCGAGCGTCATATATAACCGTACATGTGTTGAAAATGACGTAAAACACCATACAAACAAACAAACAAATAAACTTAAAATAGCACTTAAGTAAAGTCGTACTCAGCCAATAACATCAACGTCAGCATACCTTGTCTCCGTTGGCATGGTGCATACGAGATCTCTTTGCACATATTTCTCGTCACATTAAATTGACACTTAGGTGACAAGTGATAGCTGCTGTTCCTAAGTGATAAACAGTGAAATGGTCCTATATAAATTACAGCACTCAAACGCAATGGCACCGCATGTCCGCACTGTACCAAAAACAGCAAATTAAATGTACAACGAAAAAGACAATACACAACACAACAAGTGGT